>JAYRCB010000272.1:1233877-1256377 GCA_036026315.1 Trachelus stipa
TTCATCAAAGAAATATTTAAGAAAAGGATTTGAAACTCATTCTGAGGACCTGCTGGGAAAATTAAGGCGATTGGGTTGACACAATAAGAAACCACTTGCAAGAGATTTGAGAGCCCCCCCCCCCCCCCCCCAATATATTTACACTGCAAATCCAAGTATGTTATTCCCTATCCTTTCTGTGGTAGTCACTTTTTTTACACACATACAAGTGTGGCATTTTTACGTTGGAATACGCGGTAATAAGAACACACTTGTAAGTGTGCAAAAAGTTACTACCTTAGAAAGTATAGAGAATAACACACTTGGATTTGCAGCGTAATAGAAGTCGTACGAAAGAAACAAATTTGACGTAGGTCGGAACTTAATAAAATCCCAAAAGATTACGTGCTTTTGGCGATGCACTCGTCAATGAACGAAAATCTGTATTTGACCTCGTTTCGCTTTCGAGGAATATATCGAAAGCTTTATTGGTGACGATGGTCGTTTTTTTAAATTTCAATAGCGAACGTAGCTGCCCTTGTTATTAGCACGTGGTCGTTACACAGAAGACTATAATCTATGGAAATGTTCATTGATGGGAAATTGTTAGCAATTTCATGGTATACAAGAACCCCTTTGATCTACGTATCTGATATGTAGAGCGGGCCCGTTTACGAAGCGAAACGGTTTCCGGATCATCAGACTCGTTGAGAAAATCATGAAAAGGGAAAAATCCTATCAGATATGAACCACGCAGTTTGTATATATATATATACATATATCTTTATACTATATACAAGAGGTCAGTAACCGCGTACAAACTCATCAACGTTTTCTCTTGCTTTTCTTATGTACTTATCCTATATCCTGTTCAGACTTCTCTTCTGTTCTCCTCTGGACCTCTTTTACTCTCGTTCTTTCACTCGTTCAGCTAATATACCCTTTCTCACTCTATACTGTTGAAATCCACTTAGCAGACCTTACTAATTACCAGTGTCGTCTGCTCGTTCACTTTAACTCTGATTAACTCTCTCTCCCTCTTGACCCTCATTTCTGGTATTAAGGGATTACGACCCTCCCCCCCCCCCTACCAGCTAAATAAAATAATATTCTCGCGTCCAATACATTACCATTTTACGCAGCATCCCCTTGCTGCTACGAACAATTGAAAATCTTTGATATTGCTTTTTATTTATGTCAAATGCAATTATTAGAGCAAATCAAACCCTCGACCGTTCTCTTATTAAATTTACTACGTTATCGCATACCACAATTTATAATCTTTTTTCATTCAAGTGGACAAGTGCATAAAACAAAAAAATACTCTAGATCTCTGTAAATAGACAAAACTATTTATTAAATCGCAAATATTTGATTTTTGATGTCCCGCTGATATACGTTACCCATATCGCTATTTTCCGTGACGGTATCGGCTAATCCAATGCTAACGATAAAACAAGGCGATCACGAAATCGCGCAGTGAAAATTCATGTCAGCGTCATGCCACCCTTATCGGAAGCAGAGAACGTGCATATCTGCGGTAGCCAGATAAGGGCTATTCCACCTAGGGGTAGAAAGTTATGCGTTATTCGAGGGAAAAGCCCGTGCCCTCGGCGGCAAACACGCTGCTCTGGTTTTCCTGGTGAGCTGAGAGGAGAGAAGATACGTAGGAGAAAGACAAGAGGGAGGGAGAAAGAAAGAGACCAGGAGAGTACAGTAGCCAGTTCCTAGTAGCTGCTAGTAGGACGACAAGAGAATAAGGGTGAAATGGTTTCTGGGTTTTACACTTAGTGAAGCGAGCGAAGGGCTGCGCAAAGGGATACGTCAGCCGGCGCGCGACGAGAGGCTATAACTAAATGGCCAGGAGAATGGAAGTGTTTTTGCTCTGAGGTTACCAGCCCAATCTGCACCCCCTTGACACTGGGGATGAAAGCCCAAAAGGGTCGAGGAGTACAGAGCCAGGAATGTAGTGTGGTGAATTTTCTGTTTTTTAATTGCCCCCGAGCCTGATGATTCTCATACAGGGAAAAAACAGCCCCTAACCATTACAGCAACAAGGTACAATTTAATCGGAAAACTACCCTTGTCGACGAATAGATTCTTTATACTCGGCACGAGAGTTAAGAAGGGATTCGGTGGCATGGAGAAAATAAAAGTGTCCAATAAACATCTATATCTATATATGTCATAAGTTATAGGTCTGTTGTGAGCATAGATATAGGGTTGCTACCCTTAATAATCGAAAAGACTGCGTATTCGTGGATTTATGCGAGTCGAGCATGGATAAAGGGACTCGAGGTTGAATTTGATGGGTTTTTGGAGAAGTGGAGTTACTGGTAGCAGATCGATATCTTTGATGTTCGATATTGGGTACACCGTAATAATAAAAAGTATGCGGTGCGATGCTGATATCGAAGTAGAGTAAGAGAGAGAACGAATAGAGAGAAAAAAAGGATGAGAGACAACCTTCGTTGCCGGTGCAGGAGATAAGGGTGTATTTACGAGAAGGATAGCCAAAGAGCGACTTGGGGGAGTTTTATCGAATGTAGATTTTATCTTACGGAATCCATTCAACCACTCGTTTACACTGGCTTAATGCCCGCGTTAATATACGAAATTACGTGGATTCGCTACCATAATGCCCAAGGCAGAACGACGCGGTGGTCCTTACACCCACTTTGGATTCATGATTTCAACCTGATTGCTGTAGCAGTTACGTGAACTAGTATCAAGATAACGCTACACCGTGTTGTTATAAATGTAGCTATTTTTATATAGCGATGAAAAATTGTCCCAGTGCGAAAAAAAATCGCGTCGATCTATAACGAGTGTTCAGTGCGTATCACGTGACCTGAACACGGAAATTCACGCGAACCGCGATACACGAGATAAAACCATCAAATACATAAGGCATTGGGAATTGCACGAAATTCTTGAAAAAAAAAAATAATTTAAAAAAAGCATAGAAAGAAAATCAAAGAGAAAATGGCATGGAAGGAAACACGTATAAAAAGAGAAAATGCGACGAGGGCACACCCCTCGTGACGACAGAGCTCGAGAGATTATGAAACAACGGATTTTGCGACAGTGATCATTTATAGTCCAAAACTGCCGGTCGTAAATCTCAAGTCAAGATTTCACCAAGCCCCAATTAATCCGGACGGGAAAATCTCAGAGGTGGCTTGGCTAATCTTGGGCGAATGTCAGTTCCTTTGGTTGTCGGGCCACTTTCCCGGCCACAATGCCACCGTCTAAATCGAAGTTTCCCGGGGTGCGCCGGAGCGTGAGCTTGAGAGTTGTTGGTGGACATAGAGAAGCCCGACGTTGGAGAAGGTTGAAGATTGGGATGGAGTGAGATAAAAGATATAGCCACGTATAGATAAATACTACAGGAAATGCTAGAGAGAACAACATCTATGTGCATCGGAGAGAAAGAGAGAGAATCAGACCCGAACCTGTATGGTCGATCAAGTGAAACTGCACGGACCAGCCTCTGCAGATTATGGCTCGGGTCTTCAAAGTATAGGACAAAGTAGAAGCATAGAAGGAAATGGCCCTGAGAAGGGTTTAAGTTCTAAAGGCTGCCAAGAGAGAACGTTGGGTATCACCACGGAACGGCATTATCTGTTTACACTACGTGTTACCGGGGTACGACGATCTACAGTGCGAGTCCCCTTGGTAAGGTTGAATGAAAGCGACCTGTTTCCGCGTTTATCTTGCTGAAAAGCGAACGATTAATTTGACTATCTACACTCCGTTAAATGTAGATTATGGAAAGGAGGGAAACGTTATATTCAAATGATAGGCTGGCGTCCCTTCGATATATATACACCTGTAGACGATACTTTCACGAGCATCAAACGATATCCAGCCCTCTTACTGGTCTTTAACATTCCTCCCTCTCGTTAACGATTAAACTACAGACACCAACTTGAATTACCATACTCCTTGCGGATTCTCCACGATCTCACTCTCGCTTTCACTCCGAGTCAATGGAGCTCGATGTATTCGGTACACAAGATGTGTCCATAGAGAAGAGAGGAGAGGATAAGATAACAAAAAAGAAAAGCAATATCAAAAGGACCGTAAACTTACGGGTAGATTCTTCGGTGGGTGCAGCCAGGATGCTGGAACTCGATGAGAGGAACCAGACCAAGATCAGCGGCCACTTCATCTTTAATCTGAAAAAGAAAAGAAGAGACCACGTTACGAATTCACGTCGCGTCCATTTCAAGGAAGAATTTTACCAAGGGTTGCTATCACAATAGCATACGATATATGCAACAACGCTTGCCAAAGGATATAGGAGCCAGAAGGTATAGTACAAGGTTGCTGGGGCGTCGCGACGACGACGGCAAACTCCGGTTAGGTACCTTACAGGGCTGGCAACTAATATCCGTGGTGGTGCCTTTATTTTTCTTTATTAGCAAGTGCGGTAACAATGCCGAGCTCTCCCGGTGTCAATGGTCTGGCTTTTCGCAAGCAAGCGCATCTGGGCTCTCCCGTGCTTCGCCATCATCTCGCGGAATGGCGGAGCACATCGCCCCCAGCATCTTTTCTTGCTCCACGGCATTCCTATCTCCCTTACTTCGAACCCACCTCATACCCAGTCACAACCCCCTTAACCGCCGCCCCTGAACCCCATGTTCCACCCGTACCAACCGTTCCGCCTGTCCCGGCTTCTGCTTCCTTCCAACCTCTCCTTTTCCTAAATAGCCATGTGACGCTGGCAGCCACCGTATTCCATTCTATATACCTATATGCTTACAGTACCCATATAGATATGGCATGTATATATATTTGTTTCTAAGTATACAGGTATATACTCCATATACACCTATAAGCTGTATACCGCTTTCTACACACATTGTACATCGTATATAGTCTAGTATCCGTGGCGTCTTTCCGGTACGATGATCCTAGTGGCGGAATTTTATGTCAATGACGTCGCCCTGTCGTCGATTATGATCACTGTTAACACCACTTCCTGGACCGTCCGAGCATTTCAACGTACAAACCATGTATGATGGATATTATATGTACAGTGACTTCAGGCAAGTTATGACTTATGACTTTGGGTATGGTAATATGGGGAAACGTGTATGATAATGGTGGGAAAATGGGGGTGAGCGTAAGCACGGCCATTGAATAAATTATAGCTGGGAAGGGGATAATAAAAATTGAATAAATAAGTATATGGGGAAGCTTGTGCTTCTTTTTTTTTTATGAAATTTATAATTCTGTGAATGTAGCCACGTGTTTTTATTGTTTTTAGAACATTGGTAGAGTCGATGGTAATGTAATAGCTAGAGGCAAGTATGACGTAGCACAAATATTGCCAGTTACGATCGGTTCTCGTTAAGTAGATTTAAATTTGGATGGATTGTTTTCGTGTAACTTGTTACACGATATGCAGGAATCATGGAGTTACTGTGTAAAAGGAAATAATGATTACTATTGTTAACCGAGAATATTTCATTTCAATGAACTATTTTAATGTACGTTGCTGTGAGTAATGGAGTAACACGTATCTCTACTGAAATATTCGTTTCATTCAATACTCACGTACTGCCATTATTATATTCGCCACGATAAAATTCCATGATTCTCGTTTACAGTTACGATTCATTATCCCAAGCGTGCATACCGCTCGAGATTGCATAAAAAATTTTGAAATATTTTTTAACGACTTTGTAATTGATTTTGATATCTGTGCGTTTTGAACGAGAATATAATTTTCGTTTCGAACACGGCGATATCTATCGATTGCCATTATGAATTTTAAGAGATGATTACAAATACATGTAGATTGAATGTCCATTTAACGTTTACCAATTATGTTCCTTCGTATATACGTTTTTCTTATGGGTTTTTTTTTTCATTACACAATGTCAGATAGTCATCCCTTATCAGTATTATCTCTCAGTTGACAGTGGTAAATCACCGAGGGTTCTGTCATAAAATTTCACTGTATACCATGTATTAAAAAAATTTTATCCGCAGGAAATATTTTAAAATTCATATCAATTCCCATTCATTGTTACAGGGTAGTATAACGGTTAAACTAAGTACTATACAGATTTCTCGCGAAGGGCTGATTGTATATCGCAGTGCGACTATTACTAGTACAGCATCCGACCAATCCCTAACTAGGAACACAATGGATCTTGAATTCCGTCCAAGGTGTGCGTGCAGTGTACTACACAGCATCCCTACCGGATCTACAATATATAGTGTACCTACATGTTGAAATCCGCGAATCGATTGTTACTGTGTAAACCCCCCTTCGGTATACAGCCAATTAATTAGGGGAAAGATAGCAATAGCTAATATTTTTCATTCCGACCCAAAACGTTAATGGCCATTCTGTTTGTAATGTATACAGAATTGTAAATTGCTTGAAATATGTATATCTCTGCGATACGGAATAAGCACAGAAAAGCAAAGTAAAAAAAAAGGAAAACCAGCGACTACCCAATCGAACAACGTTGCTCGTTTCCGTGCGGCTTCATAGAAACATCCAGTGTATATTGTGCTGTTGCGTTGGGATTAATCCTAGTTCTCTCTCCGGATTCATCGTAGTTAGTAACAATACCGAGGGATGCTGGAGCAGTATGCAGGGGTTATCAAAAATAATTTCCCAGAGATATGTCATAATTAAAAACGATTCGAGACACTGATTAAGTTAAGGTATACCATTTGCCGTGAAGTCAAGCGAGATCGTAAAGCACTATGAAATAATTAGAAGCATGAAAAGGGTTGTCTTGTCCAGGTAAAATCTCTAAGAAAAGTTCTATGTAATATATATATATATATATATACATCGAGATAATCGATAACTCCAAACTGGTAAGGTCTAAGAAATTTATGACTCTACGCGGCAGACACTCGTATTAAATATTCTACGAAGCGAATAAAGTTTACAGATTTTATAGGCAGCCATAATTGACATCTCTGGAACTAAAAGCATTATAAACTTTAACGCCATCAATATCCCAGATGCACCCTTTAAATGTTCGTAAATCCGATGACCCATCCTTACGAGACCTTTAGGTATACGCGAATTCCACAGTAAAAAAGGTACGTCGTAAAGAAAGCTAACGCGATTAACCTTAAAGTCGACTGACGACTAAGAATGGACGTGTCTTAAAATTGAACAGCCATCACGCTAAGATAATCTGAAAAATATTATTTTATCGACTGCGAACGATCTCCCGTTCGTAGACACGTAATAATCTGTGCGTGATAAATGTTCTTTATGGCATTATGCCATGGAATTGAGCGCCACTTGTGCCATAGTCCGCCTAGTAGCTGGCACATTGGTCGCCGCAGTGCATTGTGGGTACTGCTCCTCCCGTGTCTACGTGGGTTTGCCTGGGAAACAAGCGACGGGTACACTGACGAGTAATAGTTCTGTCGCACATTGTTGTGGAGATAAGGGGCCTTCGCCGAGTGATTTATTATTACCGCGTCCATTGTAATAAACCGATTCCCCATTGATGTAACTGTACCGCATGAGAGTAACTCGGGATATAATCATGGCGGCGTGGAAAGGTACTGGGATGTCCGAGCGAGTGCCGAGCATATGAAAGCATACGTCACGGACACTATAACTGTATAGTGTATAATATATAGATATACCTATTTATAAGTACGATAGTATTAGCAGCCACGATAGCCCAGGGACATCGAGAAGACCCGAATAAACACTGTGACGTTCCTGCCAGAAAGGAAAACATCCAAGAACAACACGGGAGAGCATAAAGCGATGCATGGCGAACATTGTTAATTCGACATGAAAATATCTTCGCAAGGAAAAACTGTATGCTCGGCACTATCGCCGGTGCTCCAACAAGGTGGAAAAACAATTTAAGACTCTCTTGCGACGTCCTAGGGACGTCCTTGTGGTATCGGGCGTGTATAAACGTACGAACTATCCTGATACACTGCTGCTCTCTATACTTTATGCAGTGTACTGTACTATCAACTAAGTCATCTTACAAGTTAACTTTAAGACCGTACCGGTGTCTGTCGTTAAGGGAAACTATCGTTGTCAATTATGCATGTACGAAAAATGGGCGTGCTGTGAACGTGACTTCAAGGGTATCTTGTATGTAGAAAAGTATACGTGTATGCGGTATACCACGGAGTATGGTACGTGTGGCGCAAGTATCTCACGAGGATACTTCATCGACCGTCCTCGGAACGTTGGCGTTCAAACCACGAGGACCCTGATGGAAAACTAGGGGACGAGTGTCAGGGCGATGCTCGTACGTTAAATTGAAATACTTAGAGACACTGTATATTTAAAATGACGTTTAAAGCCGTTGTAGCGAATGCGCACTAATTGGCCAGACGCAATTGATACCGGGCGGCCTAGACTAAAGTAGCAGATGGTGCGATGTGCGCGGATGCTGCACATGAGTGATGGGGGTGGGTGGGAGGGTGAGGGGTGGGGGGTCGCGTCGAAGAGATTTTTCTCGCTGGTGAAGCAGCTGAGTCTAAGGGATGTAAAAAATTGTGCAGAGCCATTAGAGTGACCCGAGATGACAGCCTGGTACACAGGAGTACTATTGCTTGGTACTTTTAGGTCCAGGAAGAGTAAGGAGTCTGCAAGTGTAATTTGTCAAAGTGTTTATTAGGAAGGGATATAATAATTCGCGTCTGAAGTGTATGATGATGATGACATGTAGGCAGCTGTATACGCGGCTCACTTCATTTATATCCTGACAATGTGAGCGAAGGAGGGAAAGGCAGTGGGGGGTGTTGGTTTGTTACTGATACTGGCAGGGGTTGAGAGCCATGGAAAGGGGTTGTCAGAGAGGGTGAGAAAGAGACAACTAGAGAGGGAGAAGGTATAGAAGGGAAAGCTCGTGTTCATAACTCGACCCGGAATCGGCTGATCCAATTTGACTCCCCCACGTACACTTTATCCCATACACACCGCATCATCTGACCCTAATGCTAAGCACCCACTCTACACGAGAAAATCGACCTTACGCAGATTTCTGTTTTACGCGAATTACTGTGAGGTATGGCTTATATTGCCGAGAAATAAATATATTGTCTATAGGGATGATCGGGGTGAAATCGTTAGACAATTTTTTTTGCAAATTTATGGATTCTTTTATACATCCTCGAACTTCACTAAATTTTCTAGGTGGAGCCATTGGTGCGATTCTATTGCAGCGAATGAATTGGATCTAAAACGGAAAAGCTTTTTATTGCAAAGGCCGAAGCAGAAGGGACGATACTTTTCATTTTACAGGGACTTACATTTCGCAAAAGACACTGATTGAGTTGCTTCTGAAAGCTGTCCGTGTCTACTTGGTCTGTACAGTCGTGTATAGGAAACAGGGCAAGGTGGATGAGGATGTGAAGGAATACCAGGGAACAAAAGCTGGATAGGTTGGCTGTACAAATGATATCAATATGTATCCATTAAGCCTCCCTCGTCCCCTGTAATGTTTTGGGGTTGCGGTTGCCAAGCGACCAACGTGGCTCAGCCAGAGGATAGGACGGAAGTGATCGTGACCAACCTGTCAAACCACTATACCGTATTATCCTGTTCCCAAAACCTCTTCTCGATGATCACAACGATCTCTTTATGCGCGATATTTTAAGAGAACCGCGCTTCGCTCGTGGGACATATGACCCCTGCTCGATCCTGATAGAAAATCGCATACAAATTACTATCTTGACTCTACCCAAGTAAAAATAAAAAACATACGATTCATGTATGAAATATATATGTATATATATAACATATACATAAATTCGGTCATGTATGGATCGTGTATAAATGATATATGAACTTTATGAATTCGAATGTAGACTCGTAAATGATTAATTAGATTTTCTCAAAATTTTCAATAATTGAAATTCATATATTTATATTATATATAGTTCGCATATGATTCATACATCGTCAAATCCATGTATGATTCATATGTGTTTCATATATGATCCATCAATTTTTTGTACCGAGGCACCGTCATACTGCCAAGTCTCTCTCAGCAATTTTCATCGAATAAAATGACGAGGGTGATTAGCGAACGAGCTAGCGCTAATTAGCACGGTTCTCACGTATATAAAAAGTCGACAAGGCAGCCATATCAAAATACGTATCGCGCAGGGGATGCAATTGAATTTTCTTCCCTTGCTATTTTTCTGCGTTTGCTGAAATTACGATTTTTCAATGAAACTCCCACATTTCTTGGCTTACAAGTCCGTGTCTGTTTCCGTCTGAATAAAATTTTGGGGCGCACCTAACGAGAAGTGGGTCAGCGTTGAAGTTGTATCGCCGCACCAAGGATATTAATTAATCAGGTGCGTCTAGCAATGCAGTGGCTGGTACAAGGGTGTCGTCAGCCACAACCTAATATCTATACTGTGCGCTGGTATCTGTATTACTATAGTAATATCGATTATCGAGTAATCCTTATAAATTCGATCTTACCACTTCATACGAACGTTATGTCAGTGAATAAACCATACCGATAGATAGCACGACAAAGGGTAAAATTAATCATTTCAAGATTTAACAATGATTTATGAGATAACAGGACGTACACATTTAGTCTCCTAAATCTATTAGTTCTACCACTTATACGAACGAAATTGTTATACATTGATCCTTTATACTCCATGTATGCCTTTCAGACATTGAAATCGTAAGGGGATCTAAAGCTACTGCGCAGAAAAGTCAGAGCCCAAATGCACACCGTAGGTCGGTGCTGCGCTAATGTCAATCTGCATAAATCGTAATTTTACCCTATCGGCTGACACTGTTAATTTCGTTCTCAGTAAAGGAATCGCCGTTAGGTGCGAATTAACGTAGTTGAGCATATTTCCTTAAAGAACGATAAAGTCAAATTTCTTCACGAATTTGTTCTTGCGAAAGTGCCAGATGACGTACCGTGGACATCTTAGCCCTAACAACAGGGGTAGAAAGTAATTTAAAAGTTATTTAGCGTTGAAGAATTTAACGTTAGCAAAGTCTGCTCTTATTGTTAGCTTCCATCTCATTTTTTCCCGACTTCTCTCCTTCTCTTTAAAATTTCACTTTTATCAAGACACCACGTCGATTCCCACCGCCTGATACTGAAACGTGTCTATGGATCTTGAAGGGATCCAGAATCGTTGATCGAAATCGAAGGAGAGCTCATCAGAGCTGATCTCACTTTCGTAACGACCCTCATTTTCCTTATGAATATTTAAGCTAAATATTAAATGGGCGACATCATCGCTAACCCATTGTCACTGTCAGTCTGTCTCCTTCATGGAAAACCCTTCGACATCGGGTACCGTTGAGAACACGTTACGGTCGCGGGAGTCAAAATTTCGATTTCAAATTTTCAAGTCAAGTGGCAATGGGAATCCATATGAATGTCAACTTCACTTCGTTTTATTCTTTGATCCTTTACGAAAGTCATGACATCCTGTACGATTATTTATGCAAGGCTGATCTTGTTCCTGGGTAAAATAACGTTAATGGAGTGGATGCGAGTACAAACCCTTCATCTTGCTGCGAGTTACAAGCGTGTGAAATAATATTGAATTATTCATGATTAATTTCAGCCTACCTGTCCTCTAACGAAGATGGCTGTGACAAGCATCAAAATTGTTCATTACCATTTTAAATCATGCCACACGGCCAGATAGTCGAACTAAGGCAATCATAACCTATAACCATTATATACGCAGGTATATAGCATCTGGAAGATGTATATACGGATTCTAGTAATTGATACGTAAACAAGATGAAGTATATACATATATATATATATATATATATATATATATATATATATTAATTACAAGTACCTTCAAGTTTGGGAAACACTGTGGCTGCTGCCGATCAATCAAGTTTCATAAAAGATCCCAGTGTCTTTCAAAAAGTTTCGACAGTGGTCAAAACTTGACCAGTCCAAGATACGATCATGGGTAGAGGGGTCGAACTTCGTCGTTCCGATAAACCGGAAATCGATGGATTTGTGATCGAGAGATTTGTAGGAAGTAAGGGAGGGCGAAATAGGGGGAGGGTCCGAAATTTAACCGCAAAATACCGACATGCGGCGAAACCTCCGGATTCGTCATCGATTCGCCCGTTTGGTTTTGATTTACCGCGAATGCAAATAGTACTGCGTAGCGCCACGCTGGGAAACCAGCGCCAGCGTCGCGGTAACGGCACGGCGTAGTAGTAATACATGGACGCGGCCAGCCAGTTTAAATTAACTTCGACCTGTCCTAGCTTTCGAGTTGCAAATTGAAGAAAGCAATATCAGGGGCGCACCGGCACGCGCCTTAATACCCCACAGTCAGCTATCCGAAGAACCCTCTCGGACGGTTAATCCGGAGTCAGCTGCCGGAAAGGAATGGAACCCATTTCGGTGGTCTGAAGCTGATATCCAGCACCTGGCAATATTTCAGTGTTTAAAGTAAATCTGTATATCGATAGTCTTGGAGGAGAGCGGCGAGTAAAGGGGAGAGACTGTTTTCTTATATTTAGAGCGGTATATACATGTATATGCATAGCGTAATTAAAGAGCAAGCTAAGAGGATGAAAAAAAAATTTCTTGAAAAATCTTACGTAATACAATGAACTTTACGTTTTCATATATTATTATAACATGGGCTAAGAAAATCTTTGAGAAGCAACGAAAAAATTTGGTATGACTTTTGGTATAACTGTGCATCTAGGCTGTGTACCCAAGTAAAAAGAAAATCTAAAATATTGAAACTTTGAAGAAAATTTTATTAACCATTTACCAGTCTATTTTTGAAGTTCGTATACAGTCCAGATATGATACTCATATTTGCAGTTCATATGTGATTCACATACGATCGATATATGCTCAAACATATATGAACCACATAACTTTTTTGTTACTTGGGTATATCCACCTCTTTAAGCCACCTCACGTTTAGCCTTTCAGCAGACTCAGGAAGTCGAGAGAATCCTCCTGCCGAGACCTGGAGAATTACGCGAGGGTTCCTAGTAAGCCGGAAAGTCGTGGGATATTTATTAACGAGAACTCCTCCGAGGGAATGGACGCGGAAAGTTGCATCTCTCGAAAGTTACTTGAACTGGGGATGTCTTCTTCATCGTTGCTAACTTCTCACCCGTACCGGTAATGTGACAAACATCGCGTCCGCGTGAACTCTTGCGCTTACGAAGTTGAGTTAGATATATAGGTAAGAAGGTAAGAGGAGTCGATGAGAGCGAGAGCGAGAGAGAGAGGGAGAGAGAGAAAGATGAAAGAGCAAAGGGTGCTTTAACCGAGTCGAGGAAGAAGAGGACAAGGAAAGTTTTAATTGGTCTTGAAAACGAGTGGTTGTCGCATTTAAAACAATCCCCGACTTCAGGTTGGTCGATGTTCGGAAAACTTTTGGAAAAGTCCTCGACAGCATAAACGGCATCTAGATGTTTCGTCACGTCTCAATGTCACTGCCGGAAGCTATAACCAACCCCCGTAGCGTGTACGACTTGATTTCCCTGCCTTCCATACCGATCCCATGCGACCCAAACGTCTCAACCTGAAAATACACCTTCATGTCAGAATACAGGTGGTACCTGTAACGTCCTTGGGGATTTCGCCGGAAAACCCAACCCTCTTAACTTCGTTTGAGAAAAACCTTAGGTATACGAGCACACGGAACTTTGTGCTCAGCCACAGGAAATTTTCCAAACGATTCTGTAAACGTTTTCTCGATAGGTTCACTGTCTCTCTCTCTCTCTCTCTCTCTCTCTTTTTCTCTCTCTCTGTTTATCTGTCTATCTCGTACTCTCTTCTCTCGCAGTCTTCGTAACACGATTTCCATAGATAACAAAAGAAAAAAAAAATAAGTGCAGAACGGTGACTGATTAGCTAAATTGATCCGCAGATAGCTAGCTATAGATATGGAATAAGTGTAAACGAATGGTGCATGAATAAAGATAGGGTATTCCCTCTCTTATCCTATCAATCTCTGTACCACCTTGTTTTTCTCATGAAAATCAATTTTACGTGAAAAGATGAAATTAAGCAAGAGATTACCCACGCGCGAGTCTAAGTCTATCGGAAATAACGACAATGACTCCTGACTTTCTCGGTTGCCATTCGAAGGAGCAGTCACTTTGTCTTTCGAAGACTTTAGCTTATCGATTAAGCGCGCGTAGTCAGTAGCGACAGGGCACCTGTAATTGAACTGAGTACGTAGATACCATATTAGTACCTACTTAGATGCTGAAGTCTACCGATTGGTCCATCTCTACCTAATTAAGAAAATCATTAGGTATACACATCATCCTCTCGCAATCAGACTCTAGCAACCTTGAGGAATCGTAGCTCTGCTTGAGTAAACCTGGGACAGCTATTAAGACTACTTTGGTAAATTTGTCCCCGTCCTGTGATCTAACGCAGTTACTCAATTGATTAGGGGGAAAGGATGAATCCCGTGGGGTGAATCGAAGACTATAGTCTACGTATACAAGGTGATCAAATTGACTTCGACACGCGAACTTTGATTGACTCTGCGACGGTGTAATAAGATATGGTTATTTGTTCAGTAAAATATTAGATACTTTTATGGTAATACTATCGCGGGAGAAGGCTGATATATACAGTCGTTTATATATTTTTATGAGCTTTTTTATATATTATAACCAACAAATATGGAATTCGAGGGGCAACTTGATCGTTCTAAACCTGCCGGAATATTACCTTTGGAGACACTTGAGACGCTTACATTCGTCCTAACGAACATCACACTTCATTACAGCCCTGGTCCTAAATCAACTCGTAAAGGACAAAGTAATTAAGGACATGCGAGATACTAGACTGACCTTAGTTGCACCCTTGTTTTCCTGGGGGTACATACACAGTGGGGGTACATATAATTCGAGTGTATAGAACCTGTAACAAATTGTTCGTTCGTCAAATCCACGTGGCAGATATTAGAAACGGCACTGCGTAAAACTAAGAAGCAATTTTTTTATTACAAATATTTATTAAAAAATGTAATCTCCAAAATTATTGCGAATATTTTACAAGACACGTAAAAAGGTCCATACGTATATTCACCGTATGGTTACACTCTAGATGGTTTCTATATCAACGGCTGTTACTATATCGCCAGAAAATTTGTTAAACGCGAAGAGCCAGTAAAGAAGTCGACAAAAAATCAAGCCCGGGGCACCCGTTAAACGAGAACGGGCGGAGGCCAACGGAATTGTCTGGTTCCGCGATTCTTAGCCGGTGAAATTGATGGGAAGGACAGAAGTTTAGTACGCGCCTATATATCTCTGAGGTTCTCCTGACTCTCTTGGCTTCCATCCTACTTTCCTACCTACTCCTTCCGTATTTCCGTGTCCCACCCTTTACTGCCTTTCCTATCCCCATACTCCAGACCGTCCCAGGGCAGCACCGAAGGCTTGTAACTTTTGTAACGGGCGCGGTGGTTGCAGAAAGAAGGAAAGAAAAGTAAAAGAAAGAAAGGTGGAGGAAAGGCCGTCGAGGTTTGTCGGGAGAAAGAAGTGGTGTACCAAAAGAGGGAGAAGAGGAAGGAGATATAGGTGGAAAAGGCTGAGAAGGTTGAAAAGGGAGGATAGATGTAGAGGGAGCTTTGAGAAAGAGGGTGCCTGGCAAAGCTCAGTCATCGGGAAAACTCTGTGGTCGACTGGTAAGACCGGACGTGAAATCGGCCACTTGTTTGTTGTCCACGGAGTAAAGTGTCACTGGTGTAGTAGGTGATAGAGCTGTGTATACATTGTGTGTATAAATATATATAAGCACAGCTACAAGTATACACGTATTAATAGTATATATACCGCAAAATCCGCAAACGTCTCGAAGACTCGAAAACGCGTGGAAAAACACGTCCTCGAGTGTATTTCCCATTCAGATCTATCGATCGAATAGCAAACTCGAGGTTCCATGAATAATATATGGGTCGTAGGAAAACATTTTTTTTACAGTCAAGCATTATGGCCATCGCTACGTATGAGAATAATCCCGAGAACTTTTCATCTCTCCGTAAGGTATACTCCATTTATGATCCGTACAGGAGGTTGTGTATTCAAGAAATTTGAATGCGAATTCGTTTACAAAGTCTGGTCCACTGTGTTCCTTATTCCCTTCTATAAATACGATATATAAGTGACAGATGAAAAAGTATCCAGTTTCCTCCAAAACGCCGTAACCGGGCTCGCCCCGAAGACACTGTTCCAAGGGCGTCGACGTGTTCGAAAATTTTGTCAGACTGTTTGGTTTGACTTTCAGCGTCTGCTGCCTCTGGCATTAAGCTCGTCAGGCATTTGGAGCGTCTAAGCGCCAGGTCGAAGGCCTGCAGTCATCTCCCGTGGCTCTAGGTGTCTTCGACGGAGATAAAGCGCCTCCGGCTAACGGGTAAGGGCAACTTTCGTATAGGTGTACGAAGTATGAACGAGGATAGTAAGGAGGCAGAGGTGTTGCGGAGAGCAGAAACATGGACGGGCGGAAAGGCAAGAGGTGTTCGGTCGGTGTGTCGACTTGTGAAGTTGTAGAGGGCAGATCGATCGGGAGCGGTTGAGCGAGGATGGAAGGAAGACGAGGAGTCTGAAGGAGACGCGGTGGTAGTACACCAGCATTGGTACACGAGAGAGAGAGAGAGAGAGAGAGAGAGAGAGAGAGAGAGAGAACTAGGGGTGGAGTACTGCGTCTTAATAGCAGCACCGACAGTACTCGGGGGGTTCAAGGCAGACTCAGCCCGTCTCGGTTAGGCCAATATTACTTACCAACCCCCTCCCTTCGTTCCGTCAACCCCCCAGACGCCCAGCATCCACATCCTCCTCATCCCTCTCCTTCTCCAGAGAGCGATAACTTAATTCATGCGAGAGCAACGTGACTCGTCGATATCAAAATCGATTGCCAACCCTACGAATTGAACTCTGTATTTTCACCCCTATCGTTAAAAATGATTGGTACTTTTTTTTTTAAATTGAAAATAACCTACCCGCGCGTCAACGGTAACGATGTTTTGTCATAGCTTGTGTAAGAGAAACATTTGTTTCTCATAGGGTCGAGGGTGGTCAGGACGAAATAGATTCGAGGGTTGTTGCAATCGAAGTGGATGACCATTTCAACAGAAACTCTCGACTCTATTCGAATGGCAATCGACGAAACGAGCAGTGGGATGCAGATTTTCTGCAGCCACCCTTAACCCTTGTCTCGTTAAGTCTTTGTTGCAGGTGGCAGCAGCAGTACTTCCAATATCCGAAATTCCCTCTGGACAGCTGATGGCTACTAGTGTCCACGAGAAATAAAGGACGGGGACCATAACGGTACTCCTACGGTAGTGATGCTCAGAGTGCAGGGCAGTAGCAACGGGTCTGTGCTGCTTGCAGATAAAACAGAGTACGTCGTGGCTCCAAGAGACCGTTGGAATCTAGGAAATAAGAGAACGCGGATACTGCACTCAGGATGGGCGAGAGACGTGTGTTGGCCGAACATAGAACAATGCAATTTGCTGCAACAAATGTGGCAATCGGCCGACGCGTCACTGAACGGCGGGAGTGATCGACCAAGTGCGAGACCCGGAATGAACGCGGAGAAACACAGAGCGAGGAAAGCTTATCGATTGAAATTACCTAACCCCTTCTCTCCTCTTCCCTTATCGTTCTCTCTCCCTCCTTCTCCAACCTTTTTCCATTTCGACCACCGTCCCGACCCTCTCTATACTATCTAACCGGAATTCCCACTGAAAGGTGTTTAGCATCCGTCCCCGTTTACTGTTTAAAACTGCTAATCGTATTACCCCCACGAGCCATTGTTCGCTCACTCGTACATGAGCCGCGACGTGTAATTACGTGTACCAAGGGATAAGCGCCGCGACGCTCGCCGTCCGGCAACGCCCTATGCGTCCTTTCATTTCAGTCGGTCTTAACGTTCTACGCTTTCACTCTTTTCTAATTGCATCGAATCTCCACTTGCTTTGCATTTCTCGCTAGTTTGTCTCCTTCTCTTTTTTCTCATGTAAATTCGTTTTTTTATTACCTCTTTTTTTTAATCGACGCTAAACACAATTTTCTACCGTTTCAACATCACTCTTGTTTTTACACGAGGAAAGGACAAAGCATTAACCACAACTCGGAGTCGAACTTTAACCAATGGAAAGGGAGACGGCTGAAACGACCGAGTGGTAGGATCGTTGGATGCTGGGAGGAGAAGGAGGAGGAGGATGAAGAGTTTGTTCGTGAAGCGACGTACATTGTGGCTACCGCCTGTCCCAGACATACCTTCGCTATACGTACAAGTACGTTGCGTTGTTTAATTGGCAACCGTGAGGCAAATAATTATTTAGCAAAACGTTAATTTTCATCAATCTCACCAGACGTATTCGAGAAACCTTAATAACTCATTTGCCAGACGCGAATTGCGTTTACTTCAAATTCGGGGCATCGAACGATGTAATATAAAATGAAATAAAATTACTATGACATTTCGACGATACCGATCGTCATTTATAAAGATAATCATTTTCCTTCATTCCTTATCTCTGTTTTGAGAAAAAAAATATAAAATTAACCGAGAGAAAAAATTTCTCGATACTACTCTGTCTCTCGCTCTCTCTCTCTCTCTCTCTTGGTCCTTTATACACGTTCCACTTGTACCCTCTTTGCGGCACACTTCTCTTCACGGCTGTGCCGATAGGAGATGGAGTACAATGGCAAATTGAAAGGCACCCTCGAGGCGAGGGCTTTGTGAGCAAAGACTCAAAAACAAAGTGAATAGGACACAAGGTATATAGCTAAGCCGGAAAACTCACGGGTGTATCATGGCACACCCGGTAGATTAGGATTAAGACAATTTTACGTGAAAACGCGTATATCTAGGAATGATTTGTATAGCTGCGACGAACGTAGGTAGCGGCTAGACAGGAAGTGGGATGCTGGGTCAGGTGCATAGATATAAGTTTGAGGTTCGCCGTGAACGTCGGAAAATGAAGTAAAGAACCGAGAACTGCCTGGAAAGGAGATAATCTCTATTTATCTTGTAATTCCCACGTAATGCCATTATCCCGGCCCGGACCCAGAGGATCCTGTCTACATTACGCTTTTTAATCTTTGTTTTTTTTTTAAAGCAGAGGGTGGAGAGTTTCTCGGCAGAGGGATCTCGACGCTATGAAAGTCCTTAAGAATATTTCCTAATTTTGGCAACTTTCTAATTAAGTCGCAGCTACGACGCTTCCCTTCCGAGATACTGGAAAAATTTATTCCCCATCCCCCCACGACCAGAGACGACGTTATCTTCACTCGCTATAACGTATCGTATTATATAAACGTTTAATGAAAATTTCTGTACTTTTAGGAATTACCCGAAAAATCAGATTTTCACTGAATTAAGTAATACCAAATCCAGCTATTGCGTAGTGAACCATTTCGTATAAAAAAAAATTATTATTTATTATTGTGAGATATTAAGTGTACATGATATTCGATTTAACCTATTTACTCGGTCAATATTTATCTCATCGATGCCACGTGATTTTTCGACTCAACGCTCTCGAAAAGATTTGTTATTGTTGAGTTGAGGTTGAGGAGGAGAGTACCCGACGGGGATGTCTCCATGGACCAGCAGAGGTCCGGGTGAGATACCGGCGTCCCGCTGGAGAGTGGCAAAGGGCTGTAGAGTGGGCGGAGGAGTTTTTCTTATGGTTAAAGGCAGGGGAGGAACACCCTGGTCCGAGTTAAGGATGCGGACCCCAGATGTCGTCCGATCTCCTGGGGAAGCGGCCGCAGAGGATCTCCAAGAGTTACGTACCGATTCGCTAAGAAACGCTCTCGATTTAGTTTAAAGGGACGACTCGAGGAAAAGGATAAGAGTTATCGACTATAAGGATCTTGACCAATCAGAATGATTAGTTGCCGAATTTGACTACTGTCGAAGCAGTCTGTCTTGGGACACCGATCGGGATGCGTTGAGTTCACTCATGCTCCCGTGCTATCTGTTGATAGTTTTTTATCCGTTTCCAGTACGGTATAGGAAGTTCTCGCGTTACTCTCTCAATATCCAGAAAATCATATCGATTTTCTGCACGTGTTTCGGATGTGCAGTGTTGTGCCATAGTGCAATGCTCACCCGATTGTTTCCTAAATGCAGTTCTCGGCCATCACGGATTAGCTGATCAAGCTCCCGTGAGAGTTCTCAATTATTAATTGGAGGAGGATTTTCGATTTTATAGCTCCGATTCATTCTGTTTCGTTCTCGATCATTTCTTCTGTATCCCGTACTATTTACCTGACGCTTACTAAGACCCTCTCTACCTCAATCTAGCAGCCTGGGCGATCGTGCGTTTCCGTAACCGTTCGCTCCCGTTCGTGCATCCAGTTGCGTTTGCTGATTTCAGGCGACCCTAAAGATCAACACCTGCTGTTGCGTTTCTAGGTTTTATGTGTCTCTAAGAAGCGACTGAATTCGTTAAGTTATCGTCTTCTTGATAGGTTCTGTCAGAGCTCTCGTTTTGGCGGAGTTGAGACTTTTCCACCTCAGCTCCCAGGCTATGCCGTCTCGTCAGTTCCCGGTGAAACAAGAATTGGCTGGCGCCCGTCTGGCATGCGAATGCATGGACGAAGGGTGGACGATCGAAGGTGACGTAGGTTAGTTCTTGTTTTTTCGTTATGGATATCGAGTTAAGATAATGCCTTACAATATATGTAGAACGTTTGGCTTGATAGAGAAAATCAAGTTATATAATGACCATAGTAAACTACAACTATTTTCAGTTCCCTCTGTTGGAAATTGGCGTAACCATATTTTGCCAACGTTGATAATTAGAGTTATGCGAGAATTAGCATCGATAAATAATAACCATAATACAGACGATCTATTTTCCCAATCCAGCATCATTAAACCCATATACTCGCGTACAAAATTACGTGAATAATTCGAGGATTATTAGATAGCAATTATCCAGTCGAGTAGTTCGAGATAATAAGCCAGTAAAAAAAATAAGATGATTGAAATTTATCAAAAACTGTTTCAGCGTTCGACTGGAATCAATGATTTATTGTTCCTTTACAGTTTATCGTAAAACGCTTGAGAAATCATGCGAACCCCCATAAACGTTTATACGGGTAAGACTGAGCATATCGATTTCCCATCTGGTTACGCACATCTTGTAAAACGCGTAGGGTTAGTAAAGGCGACTTGACAAAATTCTTCTCTTAGGGCAAGGTTAGGCAACCCTAAACATCTTTTAAGCATCGAACGACTACGAATCGAACCAATCAGGCGTGACGTTGCCGATAAAACTCAATCGCGCGAAGATTCAATTTCACCGCGAGTCGCCATCCCTTTGTTTACACGAGAACGTCCTGCGCTACACGTTGGAAATAGAATTTTCTCGAATCCAACCATTTGTCAGTAATTGGCAAGACTAATAAAAAGAAATACTAAGTTTTGTAGGGCAGTGCAGAGTACGGAGGTGCAATTGCGAAACAATAGTGGTAACGGCAGACAAGTGACCTGGGAATACCTATTGTTTTTCCCCTACTCCACCTGCCGTGCCTTAATACCACTCATAATGCCGAGCAGAGCCACAACACAAACAGTAAGTCATACACACGTATGTAAACACTACCGCCATCTTTTAGAACCATTCAAAAGCTGGCAATCCTCTCACCAACCGTCTTTACAATTTTCACTATTAATACTCGACGCGATAAATATTTCTTCAATTCTCAAAGTAAATTATATCCTCAAACCTCACCATACACTATCATCGCATCGTACACGTAAAACAGATGAAAATAATTATAACCTAAAACGTTCAAAAACTTAACCTCCAAAAAAATTCTCCTAGACAGCCGTCTCGATTCGCTTGGACCTTTATACCCATTATACTCGTCTATTTCAGTCGGAGTACTCGTGGATAAGCACTTACAGTATATACGGTGCTTGCCAGTACTTCGTCTTGCTTATATTTTGAGGAAGTGCACGTTGTTAGCCTGCAGTTCTCTCATTGGTTCTTTAAAATGCAAAACGTCTGACATAACGAACTACTACTAGCTCGGACGGGTCTGAAAAGGCTCAGAGATGAACCCACCGACGTTATATGCATATACGTGCGAATATTTTTATTTGAACTAGGTCAGCCAACACTCGAGGCACTTTTATAACCGAGTACTTAAATCTCATCGCGAGAAGACGGTCCTACCCATTCGAGTTTATTACGTCTAGGACGTAGACGAGGCGAGAAACGCTAAATCGTTATATTCGATAGACCATTTCGACGAATCCTCATCCCTCCGCCAAGAGCTTCGCTACCCTTCGACTATCTACCCCCCCCCTCCCTCCCTCCCTTTTACTTACCATCGAATATTCTACGGCATACATATATCCAATTCTCATGATGAACGACGAATATCTAGGCAAATCCATTGTGCATTCGTATTCCCGGAAACTTATCGTAGAGACCACGGGATAGGAATATCCGGTTAGTAGGTATCAATATACGTATACGTATATAGATATATATCGAAGGGTGCAGAACGGAAACTAA
>JAYRCB010000272.1:1258214-1284284 GCA_036026315.1 Trachelus stipa
GAGAGAGAGAGAGAGAGAGAGAGAGAGAGAGAGAGAGAAAGAGAGAGAGAGAGAGAGAGAGAGAGAGAGAGAGAGAGCGAGAGAGAGAGGTCAAAAGGATGCGTCAGAACAGAGACACCAAATATCGATACAACTCAGTGCACAAGAGAGTGAGGAAAGTTTCCTCCATCCTCGACAAGGGTTTTATGATCCTCGACTGTATCCAGTTTTATGGATTTCATGTGACGCAAATCAGTCGTTAAATCACACGGATCAGCAGAGAGATATGGTTTCCCGCGTTATGGTACCGATAACAGTTCTATACATACGTGATATAACCAGATACCCAAGTACCCGCTATTAATCTTATTTCCATCTAATTCATATTCGCTTTTAACAAATAATAATTATAGCACGTTATGTACACGTTGTGGCTGTGGATCCTGTTGATAACCGCTGGATTACCGATCCCCCAGCACTGATTCTGCCCAGTTGACGCGCTACACGTGTACACGATACATATGGTAGCGTACGCATTCTGAAACGTCGAACGCGTCAAAACGGATAACAGCGTAGGTAATCATAACCATCCGGAGCGGCTTCGCTACACTGAAAGTACCTACTCTGAACTATAGTAATAAAGAAGCCATTTCGTTGGATTCTATTACCTAGTACGTACTGTATGTGCGTGTGTCTGTACATAGTAAACCGTACGCGAGCTGCCGTTAGTCGAATGTAAGTGAGCTCTTGGCATAAGGGGAGGAACCGAGGATGGAATTCGCATCAGGAGGAAACCTTCATTAGGATGATCATAAACCCTGCATTTCTAATGAGAAACCAAGGAAATTTGTCTTACTTGAATCAAGATGGTAAACGTCATATAAGACGTGCTTGTATATGCGATTCGCGTGTAAGCGAGTGTGGGTGTTGAGGATAGAAAAATTGTGACCACCGAAGGGCGAATCTTTCTACGTGGCAGAGTTTCTCTCCCTGTAGTGATTTGCGACGTCACGATTCACTTCAAAGTTTTGTACCCGGCTGGAAAGTGTCTCGGAGAAAAAAGTGAGAGGGGGACGGGGGAGCGGGGGGGGGGGGAGCGAAAGCAAGAAAAAATGTCCCAAGCTACGTCCGGACACGTGTCCAAGCTTTACGACAGTGTACAAACTATCCAAGCTCAACAAGATAAAATAGCAGGATATTTTTAAAGAAATTCAGGAACCTCCACTAAAACCACCCTTATCGTACAATATTCCATACGTGACACACATGATAGCGGGATAATAATTTCATACGAAGAACTGAGCTTAAACAGGCTCGTTCCACCTTCCGCTCTCCCCTCTCACTCACCCGGGACTCGGAAATTGTTAATATTTATTACGTATACGTAGTCGTAAAAAAATTGGCAAAAAAAGAGAGAAACAGTTTTGCTGAAAACACTCAATGCGAAATTATAGTTGAAAAAGTAAGGTTGGTCTCGTTCTGTATCTCATTGGCAAGGAGCATGCACGAGGGACTAAGGATTGCTGGTATTCCTTTCTACGGCACAGCTGGGTATTGGAAACGCATCAGTTGTAAGACATTTTCTCGAAGCGTAAGGGATGCTCCGGAATCACCCTTCCCGCTTCCTCCCACCTCCCCTCTTTGCTTCCTCCAGAAGAGTTGGCAGCACTGTACATTTAGGACGGCGTAGCCGCTGTGTCGTGTGACGGTAACGCCTAAACACTCGGTAAATAGTGGCGCGGGGGTGCAACTACCCCTAGCCGGGAGACGGGCGAATAATGTTACCGCGCAAGCGAGACAAATGGCAAATCGATGCATCCTCCTAGGTACAAACGTACCGGTAGCGCGGTGCAAGTACGTCCGTAAAGCCGTTTCACCATAGCGACGCTTTCTCGTGACATACCGGGTGGCGTATAATGAAATATATCAGGAGAGGCCATCTTCGGAGAGGCGTCTCTTGATAATAAATAAAAGGACGAATTTCAAGTACGTTATCGCATTATCTGTTAAAGTATTCTGAAACTGGATGATACCTATGCGTGGAGGACTTTTTTTTGTCAAGTGCTACTTAAAAGAGGATTTCCTGCGAGGAAGAGGGTGCCCGAGGGTATATCTGACGCAGGGTCAGTAAAGGGATTGGTACACGGAGTAGAAGTGATCGCCAGGGAAATTGAATCGGATACATCGAAATTCGGTGTCCCGACAAGAGAAAATGAGCCCAGTCAGCTCAGCGTTCTGGAACAGAAACACCAACACGAAACCGTTTCAGAAGTATCGCAGGCACCGTTCTCGCCATGTGTACAATCTATGTACAGAATATATAAGTACAGCCATATACAAAGCATTTAGGTACGTGTCCTATGTGCTACTCGATGTACACATACAAATCGGAATATCGTGTTAGACTTTCACGTATTCGCGTGGGACACGGTGGCACTGCGCAGGAAATACAGAAACTCCGCGTAAGTCCGGGCAGCACATATAGTTGCCTTTTGCACAATGTGAACTGATATTCATATACATATACATATTTACATTGTGAGTTGTCCTAGACTCCAAATCTGGAAGGAGCCTCCGTACGTATTAGGCGCGTTATTCTCTAATCGGATTACCCCCGACTTCTGGTTAACGTGAGATTGACACGACAACCCGAATGACTCTGTTGGCGAGTCATTGATAAGAAGTTACGGTCGATCGTCGATCGAGAACCTGGTGAACTATTAGAATAAAAAACTGTCCTGCGGATCAGTGTCCTGACATGTTTATAATACGATATCGAGAGCACCATGCCTCTAGGTGCGGGTAATCTGATTAGAGAATAACGAACCTTATACATACAGAGGCTCCTCCCAGATTCGGAGTCTAGGATAACTCACCCTGTATATATACACACAGTAATGCCATAGTTCGCTTGCTCGTCGGTGCGACAGACACATTCGTACTGCTTTCCACTTTCTATATATACTCTACAAAACTATATATATATATTGTAAGTGTATATTATACACAATATATATGTATACATCTGTAGCCACCCGCGTCAGACACACCCATTTCATCCACGTACACATGCAGGTGCGCCATGAGAAATTCGACAGTTCATTCCTACATTACCGATTAAGCTCATTCAACTCAAAGTTCAAGCAGCGCTGCGAGTCGTACGTAGTGCAAACGTTTATCGTCGCGCACGTTCGCCCCAGGACCTTTCGAGTGGAAACGTACTTCGACGGTATTACACGAGCGTAAGAGCCGAGCAAGAAAAATACGCGACGACGAGCTCGAGCCACACTTAGGAATAAGGATCGGTACAGGATGCGAAGGTGAAAGGAAAATTTAAACAGCAGTGATTAAGAGAGCATTCTTACTGTTTTTCATTGCTGGAAGACATTGGCGTGTATATAGGTTAGGTATACCTTCCAGTGATCCGACCTATCGTCCCTCGGCTTCGACAATCGAACGCTTCTCGACTTCTCGCGACTTCACGGAAACTGAGCTAAACGCTACATGAATTGATCCGTCAAACTTGGACACAATGGCGCCTATTCAGGAGGCTACGTGGCTTGAAAAGAAAGACCCACTGAGGGAATATCGGCTGAGAGAACCTCGACGAGGTGGATGCCGAGAGAAAAGAGGAGCGCGCGAACTTAAAGTCGACACACAATGGCTTTTTGCATGGCCCTCGAGCCCAACTACGACAAGAGATAATACAGGATGTAAGGGATTCAGATCTAGGTATTTTACACTTTCCTATAGTACAGCTATGGCATCTCGATATATATGTATATGCATATATGTATACCTCATACTCATAATTTGGCTTAGCCATATTGTACATGTATGTAAACCCTCTTGACACACATACATATATTATATACCTACGATATAACAAAAGAGGGTTACACACCCCTTACCGCAATCATTCTTCGAGAATGCATCACTTTGAATACCAATCTTTGCAACACTTTGAAGAAGCCGGGTCGGTATGAGTTGTAGGGCGTCGCACCATTGTTAGAATGAACAATGAAAAGGTCGACGCTTTGAGAGTCGTCGAGTAAAATCATTTTTCTGAATTCATTCGCAATTTGACTGTAATATCCAAGGATATTGTTGCCCATTATCGTAAAGGAACGACACAAAAAATTTAGAGTCCCGTTACGTTACGTGCATATTTTATTTTTTATTTTTTTCTTCTTTATTTCACGTGTCTCTGGAATAAATCGTTATACCGTGGTACAGAGAAGAAGTAAAAAAAAGTAATCGTAGAATTACAGTTTCATCGGTTCACTCGTGACTCGTACCAAAAAATGCTGGCATTTCCAGCTACTGGGTGGGAGGAGGGTAGGAGGCAGGGGGAGCACCACGAGGCGCATACCAATTCGCGGTAAACATTTCCGCGCTTGGATTTATTTCAGGGCGGACAATTAGCGCGATATTTATGTGGCTGGTAAGCACGCCATCGTTTGCAGGCCAACGAGTCACGATCACGATCGCCACTCACGTGACACGTTTCGTTTCGTTTCGCGAAGCGACAGTCGTCGGAGGACTTTGCGCTTTGGTAACACGTACATATATATATATGTACCTATATATAAAGGGGTTAAATGAGACTTGTACTACATACGAATATACACAAGTATATATGTATATACGTACGTCAACCTGGAAAGTAATTTTAATTTGTCAAAGAGTCACTTTTGCTATTTAATAAATAATATTTTTGTAAAAACATTTCCTGTTACACACATTAATCTTATATATGGAGTATGCACGTATAAAGCATGATACAGGAATTTTTTGAATCGTTATTTAAATAAAATCGAAATTCCTTATCGCTAGTTACCTACTCGGGATAAGGTATACGGACTCACTGACGGATTATCAAAGTTGATTGCTTATATTAATAACGCGCTAAATTGGACGTTCACCTATCGGAGATACGGTCGAACCCAACCCACCTGAACGTTTCGCTAGGAGACTATTGTTTCGAGAAATTATACTCATTAAAGTGGACAATGGATGAGAGAAGAGAAATGACGGGGGGTTGAGGGAATTGAAGCTTGTCTCGAGTCGTCGTTATATACTATAATGTATAGTATATTTTGTACTGGTATTACAGCAGTTGTAATGGGTAGTGGGCTTGAAAGGGTTAACCTTCACTTGCGGTACGTGGATCTATAAGTGTCCAGGACGCGCATGCGGGTCCTGATGCCAGGCAAATAATTTCGTAAGCCACCCCCCAAAGGGAGACTCAGGGGGGGTACGTGCAGGCGCAGAGTAATTGATTTCGTGCAGTTATTGACCTAGGATACACTGTCACATATTATCATTGCTTAATACGTATCTTTCTAATGTCTATTTATCCATGCGAATGGTACTGGAAATGCATGTGAAATTAGAAATAGGATAGACGATAACACCGAAAGGGGTCCCTGTGTTTATACTGACTAGTCTTTATTAAATCAGTCGTTTTACTTTTGACTGCGACTGCTAGTTAATCTTAACGGGAAAGAATCGTTGGATGATATAGAGAGTGGCGGGGAATAAAAGTCGAGCAGTGATAACAGATAAGATATTGGAGAGAGAAAGAGAGAGTAAAACTATTATGCGGGGTTATTCAATATAAACGTATTAACCGAAGTTGGCTCTGTCATAGACATCGAGTATAGAGGCTAACTTCAGGCTGGTGCGTTTCGACTCAATGATCCTGTATATTGGTATCCTGCCATTCTGCCTGCCGCCCTACTCGGAAGCTGCGCTTTCGGGTTGATTCGTACGGTTACGTCAATGCTCTAGGAAAGATTTCGTTATTGTTTAGTTGAGGTCGAGGTGCTGGAATCTGCCGTGGGGAGACAGTCTCTATGTACCGGGTTGCCCGGAAGAGGAGAGTACCCGATGGAGACGTCTCCACCACTGTTTATCTGACGCTTACTTCGACCCTGTCTACCTGAACGTAGCAGCCTGAGCGACCGTTCATTTCCGCGAACGTTCGTGTCCGTTCGGGATCCGTTAAGTTATCGTCTTTTCTGATGAGTTCCGTAAAAGTTCTCGTTTTGGCGGAGTTGAGATTTTTCCGCCTGAACTCCCAGGTCATACCGACTCGTCAGTTCCCGGTGAAAAAAGAACTGGCTGGCGCCCGCCTGGCACGAGGATGCATGGACGAAGGGTGAACGGGCCGAAGGTGACGTAGGTTAGTTCTCGTATTTTCGTTATCGATATCGAGTTAAGAAAATACGTTAAAGCGTGTAGCATGGAAATATCCATAGAGTGAATACAAAGCTATCCCCCTCTGATTACGTTATTTGAGAATATTGAGTCACCATGTGAATGAAATGGCGAAATTAAAAGCACCTGGGAGAAAGGGGGGGAGTCTTAGAAGAAGAGGAAGTAAGAAACACAGAAAGTCAAAAGAAGCAAACTCTAAGCCACGATAAGTTCAAATATAAAGGAGATCCCTTCTCTCAGCGTTCCAGTTGGTCCATCGCTTCTGTCGTAGACCTGGCAAACGACAAAATCAACAGAATTCCCATAATACAGAAACTTCAAAAGCAAAAGACTTTTCCTGCTGTTCCGCTTGGTCTTCACTTTCTCCATACCAGGTAATAAGGTAATGGTATCCGTAGGATTTTCATATCCCAACAGACGTCTTACTGTCCTACCGAGACGACCTTTAGTGCGGCTTCCGATAGAGTGTAGTACCTGCAGATTGAATCTGGGCGGTACATACAGCCACTCTAACCCGAGTGTAAAGGCGCGTTTCAGCGCACAGGGTCTAGAATGGAGAAGAACGAGGAGACCGGGAAGTAGCAGGAGCGCAGAGAACGAAAGAACAAAAGGAAGGTTAAAACCAGTAGTGGCCGGTGAGAGCGTTAGTCCAGAGGAACCAGGTCAACGACATCCTTAAGAATATCGACAGAGCCAAAGAGTCTCGAACGGGAATGTCACCGGACGTTATTCCGCGAAGTGTAGAAGAGCATTCCTGTGCGAATCGCGAGCTACAGAATTCCCATGGGACATAGTCAGTCGATGGTACTTAGGACGCTACCAGGTAAGGCTTGGCACTCGAGAACGAAAAACGGATGAACGTAAGGGTAAGGGTAAACGGAGAGCTCAGCAGGAAGAATGGCTCCAACGAGGCTCTTCCAATGAGCACTCATCTACCTAAGGCTAGTCGACGTTGGACCTGGCTATGATCTCCGTGATAGATAAAACTTAATCGCGTTGATAGAGAATTGACTTTTCATTAAGGTTTTACCAGGCTGCGCCCCATACCCGTTCCTTCGCGCTTCTCCCATAAAGCGGGGGAGGAATAATGCGACAGGTGAGAGAGAGAGAGAGAGAGAGAGAGAGTAGAGGATCCCAAAAACCAAGAATAATTTAACAGTGTAAACTGCTTTCTATCCTATAAGCTGCCGACCCTCCGGACGGTTACGAGCTCTCTCGCATTAAAAGCGCCACTCTATAGGTATCGTTTAACTTTTGCCTTTGATAGCCAACACCGTATAGCCTTTTTTTAACCCCTCATCTACCGACGGCACAGCTCAACTTTTCCAGAAGGAGGAGAGGTCCCGTCGACTCCACACGTAGGCGATACGAAAAGCTCTATTGCCATTACGTGTGAGCCGTTGACGTGTGCGTATCCATCCTTTTCACAGCCTGTACCAACTATTGATTCGCGGGAACCGGGCCATTCTATTTTTTCCTGCTCGGTTCCTTCCTTGCGAATTTTTGTGCGCTTCATCCTTTTTATTTTTTTACCGCCATTACCTCCCTCCACCACGACCTCGATATTTACGTGTACGTACGTATAGTCGTAGCTCCGGATCGGTGAGTATCGCGAAATAGGTTAAACTATTTTTTTTTATTTTATACCACAAGGGTAATCAAGCGTTTATCTTCCTAAATCGTTCGAGCCATTATTCAATCGAGTATAGATTTTTATTGAGCCCCGAATCTACCCGGAAGTCGAGGTCCTCTCCCTCGATGATCCTCGGGAGTCGCATTAGGACTCTTAACACACACTCCCTGTCTCTGATAATGGAGGACCCAGTTACAGGTAGAGGTGGGCCGTAGTGACTAAGGTACTTAACCCGTACCAAGGTGCGATTACCATGAGAGAAGGTCCGGACGATCGTTGAGGGCTGGCACGTGACCCGGGATAATCTAACATTTACCGTAGTTCACTCCATTACAGATCGAACCAAGTCGTTGCCAAAGTGAGTTTCAAATTGCGCGTTAAGTATAATTAATTTTTTTTCCCTTTTTTTTTTATTAAGACAGTCAAGGAATTAGATCCCTTTTTCTCTAAGGGGATCAAAGTATTTACCTATCTCTCTATCTGCGTCTCTCTCTTTCTCCTAAAGTCTCCGTACCTCTTGCTCTACCGAGGAAGACGAACATTTCTCTTCCGGATGGCGTATGGAGCATTTCGTCGGGAATTCCATGAACGTTTTCTTAACCCCCTATTTCTTTCGGGGCTGACGTCGGTGTAATGTTCTGCGCTCGCTCGCCTTATGGCAATCGTCCAGAAAGAAAATGTAGATGATACGAAGTTTACTTTGGACCGCGTCTTGGCGATTTCATGAAAAATCGCATATACGACAATCTACGTGTTACACAAGTGCTATATATGCACGCGCTGTCGGAAACTCCACGAGATCTAATTAACACGGCAGCCAATTACCAATATAAGGCATAATGTAACCTATTTCTGGAACGATGATATTAGCGGCTAGACTACGATACAGTGGCCGTAATTAAACCGATTAAATTTCGACAGATTTCATTATTCGTACGGAACTCGAGCGACTGCAGCTAGATGCATCGTTGCACTAATGACGGATTGTTAGTACCGCGAATGTCAATATCGTACTCGTTAAAATTTTTCGTTTCCACGTGGCCATTTTTTTTATTCGGCATCGACACAAGCTATATAATGGCGCCATATCGAGAGTGGCTCCTCGTCGAAATTGGGAATGACTGTGGGTGGGGTGCAGGGCGTGGGGGTGAAGGGGCGAGAAAGGAGAATAAAAATTAGGAACATTAGAAGAGCGCCATGAAATTTTCCATTCCCCTTACCGAATTAGAAACCATAAAGGCAAGCGATGTCGACGGAAGTTGGGGTTGGGCCACCACGGTTAAAGCATCTTTCAAAGTACATCGCTCGAGCGTTACGGCAGCCATGGTGCCATCCGCTACACGGCTTCACTCATCGTGCCGCATTTCCTCCCCGAATCCTCCTTATCCGAGACATTATCATAATGCTATCGCGTGTTACGTGACAGGAAAGATGTATTATTTCCCAGGCGTTCTAGTTTCCGATCTACGTTGAAATTATTGCATCCGCTGTTAAAGCCGACGTAAATTGCTACTATTTTTCAAAAAAGAAAGGAAAAGACGTTCGACCCCACAAACCGGAATATAAAGGATAAAACTAGGTGGAGAAACGTAGCTTCCGGAATTAGTTTTGTTTTGAGGCAACCGTCGAAAGCCACCGGAACAAGATATCCCCAAGAGTGCAGAGTGTTTCGCGATAAAAACATTTAAGAAATATAACGAAAAAAAAGGAACAAAAAAATGAAAAAAGAGCAAGCTCAGAGAGATGGCTTCCCCCGAAGACCCGTGGAGATACGTGTTAAAATCGTAGTGGCCTGTACTGGCGGACCGAGAGGATTGGACGACAGAGTGCGGGTCGGTTGGCCGGGAGCCAGACGACACTGGTTTCTTCTTTCTCTGGCAAGTCCAAGTAATAATCCTAACTTGCAGGGTTAGAGTCTGGGCTTAATTAGAACAGGGGTTAGCGGCTCGCTGGTTATAGTTACATCTCCACTATTGGATACCGTAGGCCACTTACATTGCCCCTCTACTTCTAGTTATCCAGCAGTACCTATACGCGTATATAGATAACTTCCCACCAAGCTCATGCCAAGATGATAATTAAACCAAATCGTTCGGCTGTCTCTAAAATCCATCTCGTTCTGCATCCAACGAATTAACGTTTTACCTCGTCAATTATATTCGTACCTGATTTCCTCTTCGAACCTACTCAAGATGACACTTTAATCTCGTACAAACGTCTTTCGAATTTTATTCACGGAATTACTTTCAGTCGCAGAATCCGCCATTACCCAACTCGTCACTATTACCGTTATGCCCAATTCGCATCGAAAGTTCTTATCCGGAGAAATCTTCGGGCAATTCCCACAGGTCGACAGGGCCAATCCAACTTTATTCGTCTCGTTAATAACCCGCTTTATTAACCGTCATGAAATTTCGGACTCCTGGTATCCAAGGGTTGACGGTTACCAGAGACCTAAAGGGGAGCCAGTCACTGTTCTGTAAATTCGCCAACACCTTCTCTTAGAGAGCTTTCTATATCCCTGAACTGTCTCTATTCTCTCATCCGCAAACTCTCACTCTCTCTTGCCCGTTCCCAACCTAAGCTCTCTCTCTCTCTCTCTTCATTTAGCGACGAAAGGGTACCAGCGACTAAGGAAGCCCTCGGTCGATCTTCCTTTGTCACTCCCGACGCTCGACGACCGTAGAAAAGAATGCCGGGGCAGGCGCGTTACTTGCAATTCGAGGACAATGCTCCAACGAGTCTCACAGCTGATAACTGTGATGGGGATTCATTGAGAAAAAATGAATCGACCGGCACTTATGCGGTTGTAAATATATATTGGTCGTAGCTTCGATTCGTTAAAGCGAGACTTAAGTCCAGTCTCGCAAATCATCCCGGAGTTAATCCCATCCGATAAAACTGTCCGGTAGTTCGCTGATGTAAAGAGGGTAAGGCTGGGATATGGAGGACGGGTTACTGGCTCCCGATATCGTCTGGATACAGCGTAAAGATTAGCCCGGTATACGGATACAAAGCGAAACTCCAAGAGCCGAGTGGGATTTCTTTGCGATAAAAGGAAACCGACTGCCCACTTTCGGGAACTGTACCAGCTTCAAGGAACTTTTTTCACGCCCCAAAGCGTCACCACGACTTCCTGTCGTCTTTCTTCTCACTCTGTGTCTGTATATGTTTACTACTGCTTACGCGCATATATACCCAGACTCACTAGCACCGTATTTTATACACCCATCTATACATGTATCCATCTTTACGCCTCCTCCTTAATGGCCATGAATCCTGTAGCTGTTATCATGACCCCTATGACCCAGCATTAAATTGAAAAAAAAAATGTCAAGAATAAACGTATAACCCCGTCTGAAAACGCTTTCGGAATTCACCTCGAATAAGTTTCACATTCTTTTCCACTCCTTTCCCCGTGTCTCTTGAACAACACGCTCGTATAGTCCGCGCATAGGAACTGGCAAAACTGCTCGACTGTTAAGTTCGCGGAGGCACGCCGCGGCTTTACGGAAATAAGAGCAGCTGAAGGAAAACGAGGACAGCGACAGGTGAGAACTCGAAGGTTCAAGTGCACGCGGAAATCTATACGTTAGAGAGATTAGATAAATTTTGAAAATTGAATTTAAATAATTTTTTTACGTTACTGCCATGTATATCCAATTCTTCAAACGGTTATCGAACACCTATTCTACCGATGTCCTACGAGCATTAAAAATATATCACAACAAGCAGATAAGAACGAACCAGTCGTTAGGTCCTGTTGACCCACTTCACTTATCAATGGACCAGTAAAGGTTGAGTACCGGGTCGCTCTCATGTGTTTGCTCTGTATTCACGCGTGCCAGGAAGATTGGAATTGCAAGGGTCAACCTCCTGAGTGCATCTCTGGTACCACTTTGCACTTATATCTAATCACACACTTTATCGCGAAGACTTCAATCGGTTTCTCCGCTGATTTCCGTGCTCGTTTACAGCCGCCCTGAATTGCCAAGTCTGAAATCAGTTTGACGTTTCGGCGCGAGAGACGATTCGATCGACCATCGATTTGTGTCTGTTGCACATGTGTGAGTGCATATATCAATTTCTACGTATGCGTTGCATGACTCCTATCCAAGTATTTCACATTTACGTATCTCTTGCACGACCTCAAACACGATTTTTCAAACGTCATTTCCCAACCAAGGACTCTTCCGAATGACCAACCTGAACCGGAAGTGTTACCAAGTCGATTGGTCGTTTATCTTATTAAAGACATTACGCGGAGAGGAAGGGACGAGGGTGAGTAAGGATAGTGAGATCGTGGGGGTTCAAAAACTGAATAGAGTCTTTGTGTCGTCCAACCGGAGATTCTTTAGCTGCCCCCCCCCCTCCCACCCCCTCCTTAAACCTCCTTCTCCTCCTCACCTAGTAAAAGGCCTCTCTGACTTCTTCCTTTTACTCTTAGCCCTCTTTAAAAGCATCCCCAAGACACGGATATGACATTGTCGCGGTAGCTGCACACTTTTCTCCCCTAGAATATCACTGGCAGACGAGTTTCGTCCTCTCTGGCTAAATTCACTCGTTCCTTCTCCTTTCTCTTCGTCGGAGTTTTACGGCATGAAACGCACTGTATATATGTTATAACATATACTGTATACCTTTATCTTTGCCAAGGATACCTAACGTATATACACAGACCGCGAATCCTTTCTACGAATGCTCTTTCAGTCGGCGAACAAGAAGGTAATACGAGCGGGTATGTATACCCAAAGTAAAGAATGTCTTTGAAGGATAATCATGATTTTCTCGTTAAAGAGAAAAACTTAGATAAAACCCACGTACGAAATTCAGAGACAAACCTAACAGCGATGCAGCTTGGAACTTATACCTTCCTCCGTTCGCCTTTAAGATAAATACACGTGAATCAGCGTTCTCTCGCGTACGCGGGGTACATGCGAATACTTACAGTAGCATCGATCGTGAAATGAAATTGTTTGCAAACTAATCTGTCCTCCTGCCAGCTGAGCATAGTATGGGTACCCGCGGTACGGAGAGTCCCGGTAGTAATATGCGGCCGCAGGGAATGCTGGGTACGGAATCAGGGTACCCAGATCGTACTATGTGGCACGGCGTAGATGGGACTGCACTATTAAAACGTACTATCCCGTAACCACGTGCACGCGTGTTACATCCGTTTAGTGCAGCTACAGAATGCAATGGGGGAATACGTACATTGGTTACCTGTAGCAGTAATTACTATCGGTGCGAGCGACAACTTATTGAAATATACGTTTTGGTAAAAGGGTTACGACTTCCTGGTACGTGCATTGTACATTTCGCTATAGTCTGGGTTAGGGTTGGAATTATTGAATTCGATCTTTAAGGTGGTCAGGTTCTTGGTTATATGTCATATATGGTTATAGGATACTGTTTAGGTATAGTCTCTGTACCGTGTGTGTGTGTATTATTATACAGAAGTTATAGGGCGATATTTCGTACCAGTCCACTATATTTGCAAGGAGGGGCTCAAGGATTGTAAAAGAGAGAATCTCGTGACTTTTCATCATTTCGGTCTGCAGGCCAAGCCGCCACTGTCTCTCGGTACCGTTCCGCATTATGATTCTCATATTCTTGGGAAAAGGCTGGGACCCGGAGGAGGATACGCCAGACTGCCATATTCCGTGGGTAGGATATAAGGCGAAGAGGATTATATGACGCAAACGAGAAGAATACCATGGGATTCGCTTTATATGGCTAATCTCTGAGTCTGCCTTCGACATCTAATCTGAACTCCTTTGAATTTTGTATTTACACTCACGATCTTCGAAGTCTCTAGCAGTGTTGGATGACCGATTATGAAAGTTTTGTTTGGTACGGAGATTCATTCTCGGTGTATCAGATGGGTTTCTATGGTGGTTGTATACAGTATATACTTTATTAGGAGGATAAGTCTTGGGATGGCTCAAAGGCAAGATATAGTTATAGCGAACGAATATACTTTGTAAGTCTTTGAGAGATACGTTAAGCCGCTCTGAAAGGCACTTGACGATCGCGAAAATTGGAAGTTAATCTAAGAATTCGAGATTTTACGAATTTTCTTAGCAGTCGAGAGAAGCATGTTTTTTTTCTTCTTTTACTTTTAATAAATATCAGTAATCATCGTTCACGCGAATCCACGTAAATTTTGTAATACGCGCCTAATACATTTTTCTATGATCGTATTACGTTCTAGGTACTGAAAATCTTAAGGTAATTTTTATTTATAAAGGAACTGTAATACTTGTAATTATTCATCTTAACGAGTAAGGCAAGATCTCATTGTGCCTATGTACCGAACAATGGTCTATGGTGCATAATTTATGTACACCTAGTTACCTAGGCCTAATTACTATTAACATTAATTACAGACCCTCGTCTCGAGACTTTAACGACCCGTCGGGTAAACAATCATCCCTAAGCAGACTATAGTTACCACGTTGAGTTAATGATAAGAGAGATGACTCCGATAAGATGCCCGAAGCGTGCATAGAAAATCTTTAGCATCCTTTCCACCGTTTCGATTTAATCGCTTGGTTCGAGAAAAAAGAAGAAAGACAGGAAGTTGTAAATGACATCTGACGCCTGCGTGTAATCAAAAAAAAAAAGAAGAGTGTAGACAGCGATGAGGGCTTTTAATAGCCAATGGGTAGAGTTTGAATCGGTAGTAAGGAGAAACTTATTAAAACCCTTAACCTTATTCAGCGCGTAACCAAACTCACTAACAAACTAACTGGCGCACTCGAAAGTAGCTTCGTCGCCGTCGTAACCCCATGGAGACTTAACAAGGCGCACTGGAGTGCTCTAAATTGTAGCTCCACCTGCATGAGCATACCTTGAAACTTACTCTCTACCTTTCCAGTGCTTCTGCTCGCGCGGACAGGCTGGTACGTAGGTCGGGCGTCAGAGCGAAACACGACAGGGTCTACCTGGGTTGTAGGTAATGAAAAAACAACACGGGCAAAGCATATGGAATATGGCTGGGGCCAGTGCTGAAACGTAGTTTGACACCGGTGCATCCGGCTGACGCGATTCGCATTCCTCTTGATGACATTGACGTTACGTGTCTCCGACCCAACCTATAGCGGGTACCCGGTATGCCAACGGCAGGATCTCTGGCATCGCCGGTACCTCAGCCGAGCGTACTTTTAATAAGCTACGCCAGTATGCACTCCAGCTGGATGACGTTCCAGACCCCTAAAGTAGTGGGGATGAACCACCCGGTCCCGAATAGGACGTAGGCATAAATCCTGATAATCACAATCCTCTTTACGAGTCATTACCGTTCTTCGTATTCCCTCTATTAATTTTGCTTCCTCTTAAAAGGTAAAAGCGGATCAAGCTCTACGAATTAGATCGAGCGTATTTCCCATGATCCTACCATTGTAATGCTCGTCTATGGTAAAGTCCTTGGGATAGTTTCTGGCGTATGGTATATACATGCAATATAGGTACGCCGACAGTTCGCCATATCGCTGGTCCACCGGCGATAGGTAGTTTTAATCCTGGGATCGTCAGGCGTAGCATGCAAGTGTTCCCTGAGAATATGTTCAGAGGTTATAAGGGTAAGTGATGCTCGGAAACGTATGCAGCTTGTGGCGGGGCCAACTAAACCTTGTGGTGCTTTCAATTTCCTCCATTTAGCCCTTAATGAAGGGCTGCTCGAGGTTCACAACGGGTAGGCTGCTACGCGGCAACGAGGGACGACGTCGAAGAAAGCCCTTGACGCTCAGCTAACCCCTTTGACCCCTTCATACCCTATAGTAAAAGGCGGTTGCCGTAACTGCCGTCACATCACACGGCAGAACTTATCTAATATAGTCGACCCACCACCGCTCAAGGAAGACAATTCCTTTGCCCTTCGTATCTCCCTTCTCTCAACCCGAATGACCTTGTATTCTATAGATACTGCACGAGTCCAAAAGTACATCCAACTCTTAACTGCAGTCCTTACGCTACGTGGGTGGGAAGTCACTATGTTATGTATTACCGGGTATTACCACTGACAGCAGGCAGTTCGTTAGCCCCCGTTATGATTAGACGACATGGGTCGAGCGCGATTTGTACTTAACCTCAGCGCGTCTCTGGAGCCTTGCTTAGGACTCTTCTCTTGTTTAACCTTCGGCTTAATTACTCCCTGCGTAGAGATGGGCAGCTAGTTTGGTCATTCAGCCGGGTTACGTACGGGTTATTAACGCTAGGCTAAAAAGGCTCGGATGAAAGGGGAAGCGACTCTTGATGAATGCCATTCGGGACAGGGTAAAAATTGTTATAAAGGTTCGGTGAATTTTGTATTTTTATTGGTAATGTTGAGTTTCTCGTAAAAAGAATAATAAAAAAATGGATGAGTGTATACGGCAGGGGATTGAGGGATTTTTCGAATTTTTCAAAATGGAAGAATATGCAGAATGAAATTTGTATAATCTTGTAGGGGATGGTAACCAGTCGATAAGTGAATTCAGGGGGTGTCGATTGGGTCTGAGTAAGGGATCAGTAAAAGTAATCGTCTTGTTTGTTCACTAGGATATTGACAAGTTAATGAAGTGACTTTTAACGGAGCCACGTGATCACGCACACGCAATTTATTAATAGGGGATGTCGTTCGCGAATCCGAGTAACCCGCGAACTAACTGAGAAGGATATGAACTCCCTACAGACGTGGCATCAAATTACAACGTCAGATTACTGAAATTTCCCGGATCATCAAACAACCCGGCTAATACCTGGGGACTCATCGTACAGCGCCTTCCCGCCCCGAAAACAATCTAAATCTCACCCTTTCGAGACTCAAGGGGTCAAATTTCCTCCCCTAGTCGGTGCCGAGCGGCAAAGTGGCGAGTGAAGAGGTACGGTCGGGCGTCGTCTGCTTCATTTGGTACTGATATGAAGGTTTCCCCCTTAAGCCACGTTTATACACCCCCAAAACTTCTATTAATCCGACAATGAGTTATCGATGAATTTCATCCCTTATAATGCCGGACCGTTTCTATCCACGGTGTAATTTCAACGTGTTATACACTTTCGGCCCCCCCCCCTCCCCGCGTCCCCTTCCCCACCCCATATAATTCCAATCAACCGACCTTATCTTTCGTGCAATCTTATCAATGTAAATTGGACAATCTCCGTATTAAAGATACGCACCGAGAAGACGTGCGGATACGGATGGCTAACGCACCGCAGCTCATACGTGATCCTGCGTCCCTAGTTGAAATCACATCAGGATGAAGGATTGCGGGAGGAGGTTATAATGAGAATAAGCTCTCAGAAATTCCGAGCTGCGTTCCTGGGCACAATTATTATTATCCTCGTTATTACAGAGTACGTGTTCTCGAAAGACGTTCAATTTCGGTTTCACTACGGCTCCAGAGACAAAAGAGAAGCCGACGGAAACCTGGCAGACGTTTGTCATTAAAATGGAGCGGAAACCAGGCCTAAAGTAGACGGAACTCCGTCTGATGAGGTAACACTGAGTACGAGGGAAGGAAGAACATTGTCGGGAATGAAAGTGGTGGTCCGTAAGGGGTGCGACGAGGGGTGAGATTTAATAAAAGATTGGCCTATGCCTGTAGGTCACGACGTACCTATCTAACCCACAACGCTTGTACGCAAGGGATATACGGTCTCGTTATGTCACAGGGTTAAGGGTGCTTTTTCCTTGCGAATTGTTTCCGAGCTCGTCATCGCCCTAGGGGGTTTCCGATCAGGACTTTCTCAACGAAGATCAGTGCTAGGGAGTTTCGGTAAAAAAGAAAAAAAAGCCGAATCTTAAGTCCACACAAGAGCCCAGAAATACCGTAGGCGAATCCCTAATCCGCAAAAGCTAGGGAGAGCTTCAAAATAGTTCTCTACGTCATTCGTTACGTCACTTGAAACCTCTGTCGCGCCGTTACCTAACGTAATATTACCCCAATATGCAACCCGAGCCTAAGCTGCTTAACGCGGACTTTAAGTGTATACCTACGTACAGAACGAAGAGCACTTGAGGACTTTGTGAAATTTTTCTTTTTTTTTTCTTTCGACGATTAACGTTCTCGGTTAACAGTACACGAATACCCTGTAATCCTTCATGCTCCGATACCGCTCTTCGAATCAGTCATCCCATCCAATGTTGGATTACTGACTCTCCTCTGATTTATTAAAGCCCCCTCTTTTCACCGGCGAACCCGACCGCTGCTTTATTGTTTCGATTCTATCGACTGAAAATATCTAGTAAGTCAGCCGAAAGTAAAGTACTATGACGTATTAGCTAAACTTACAGATTTGCGGATACGTCCGATTGCGTTAAAGTGATCAGGCCTAAAAGCACTTTGTATCAGTTCGCATGAGAATATTCGACGGAATTGAAAAATGCAACACGACCGTCCTAACGAGGTGCCGCGCGAGTTCTTTCACTCGAGGAAACGTCCACCCGCGAAAGCCACTAGGAAGATTTCATTAAGTGAGCCTTTACCCGTTTCATATCTGCACGGAGATAATAGAGCTTCAGCGTAGCGAGAAAAACGTCAGTCGCTCGACTCGAGTGTAATCTTTGATGAAAAATATTACCAACCAAGCCAGAGGAATAGCCAACCCCCGGCTGTAATCTTCCCGGGAAGAAAAATTCCATATTAGCCCAAAGCATACAGCAAGCACGAGTTGGCTTGTCAAGTAGCATTTTAGGCACGGATACTAAAAACTCTAGATGGTTGTATTAAAAAAAAACTAGATAAGAAAAAAATATAGTAAAAGTCCCTAGCCTGGTAACAGTCCGTAACCCGAAGTACTGCTGCACCATAAACGCCTCTGTATTCGCACCTTCGCCATCCTTGGCACGTGTCCCGCGAGCGTTTTAAACGCGGAGAAGGCGCGGTGCGATTGTCACGAACCTCGTGAACCTTTTCTTTTTTACTTTCTTTCAACGTGCGAGCATTCCATTCTCCGTGCGAGTGAAAGCGTAACGCGTGCATCGTCGAGATGAGGTGTACAAATGGTATGCATTTCAAACACTTTCGCGTGTGTTCGCGCTAATGCTCGGCTCTTTTCTTACTTTCGTATCTTTTCTCGGGGGCTGCCTTCTCTTCACTGTTTTTCTGCCCTTCTCCTACTTTCTTTATACCGTAGCTACTTTTCCCGTCTCATCCCGGAGGCACTGCGGGAGGCACACTTCCTGCGAAGTGGGGAACGTGTCGAGCGTGCCAGACCCGTAAGATTAATCACTGACGACGTAGAGAGCCGCATCGTACTAATGACGTCTTCAAAAGTTTACTCGACCAGGCTGCACGTAAGTTTCGAGGATCGACTGGATGATCGTGATAACGATAACGATGACGATCATGGAATTTTTTTTTTCAATACCACCATCGGAGTAAAGGAGAACTTAAAGCTTCCAAGAGAAGACATGTTATGGGCGCGTGGCAGACGGACGAGGAAGATGGCTCCAACAGTAGTTGCAGGAATATTATAGCGAGGTCGTAATTTTATTAGATAAATCCACCAATAATTTATTGAACCCCGAGCGAAAAGTGGATCAGAGTTCGCGCGACGAATTCGAAAAGAGCGTCCTCGCCTTCGGCAGCGGAATATTCAAAAGGTAAATTGATATAATGGAAAGCTTTCAGCGTTATACTGCCTTAAGTAGCAGATACCGAGATCGTACGGTAATATACCTACTCCAGGAGAGGTTGAAGCGTCCCGGGTAAATCTTGAGTCTTGAAAATTTTTCATTAGAAGAACTAGACATCTATCAGCCTCGAATACTTGTCTACGGTCGAATCTAATTTAGCGGGGAATTTTGGGGCAATTCGAACCCGCTGGTCAAGCCGTGACTGTTCTACCCGTTTACATCGGCTTGTATACGTATAGCTACGCCGCAAAACTGATTAAAGTACTATTTCCGTGAGCGGATGACAGAGGCGAGTGCCAGTGGAAATGGGAGCTCTCCGTGCAGGGTTGGTATAGGGTAGGTACCTACCCCCTAGTGAATCACGCAAACAGAAGCTCGGAGAATATTTGAAGCGCGGCCTCTCTGGATCAATATACAGTGAAGCTGAATGGCGTGAAGGCAAAAGGAGTGCGGGTCCCGAGACGTAGGAGGGGTTGGTTAGAGAAAGAAAGGAATAAACAAGAAAAAGAAAAAAAAGTGAGAAAACGAGAGATCCTCGTGCAAGGGGTGGGAGCGGCGGGGTCTCATTAAAGGTTTTACGAGAATTTCACAAGTAGGCGCGACTTCTGTCCACCCACCCTTCCACTGCTACCCTTCTTACCGAAGACCTCCATCCGTCTCTCGTTCAGCGAAACAAAGAGCAACAAGCGCGAAATGACCAAGGTGAAATAGGGGTGAAATTGCGATCCACCCCTCAACTACCTAATACGTAGTACATAATGCGCGTGAGGGATGAGAATGGTTGCGCGAGGAAAATTTATTAAAAGTGCATTCATTGTCGCGATTTCTGCTTACGTGGCAGAAATGGGGTGCTTCGTACGTACCTACCACTCGGCACTTGAATTCTGATGGGGTAGATATAACGGGGAAGAGGTAAGTGACGTAGGGTCTATACATATGTATATATGTATATAAGTGAAGTCGAACCCTGTATAGGCAAAGAGTACAGGCACAAGCGATGGTAGGAACTATGTCGTGAGGGTGTGCGGGGGTATAAAGGAGAGTCTGGCAGGCAGACTAATCGCATCTAATGAGCCGCACCCCGTCAGCGGAGATTAAACCCACCCGTTACACCTAGCTAAGTGGCTGCGTCATCGTTGCCAAGCTCAAAAATTTTCCAGATAAGTCCAGCGCTGACTGTGTAACACGTATAGCCCTATGCTGCTGACTGAACTTGGATCTCCACGATTAACGTGGCAGCTATCTGGTTCGTGAAAGCTACCCCCCCGGCCCCTCCCCCCCTCCCCCCGCCACGTTATCGGTATACGTGATAACTTAACACCGCGAGACCGAGGTTCCATTCTTCTCGAATAGCCTGAAACCGAAGATTTCGAAAATGTATACAAGTCAATTTCACCTTGACAGTCTTACATTTTGTGTCCCTTTTACTTGTTTTCTTCAATCTTTTTTTTTCACCCTCTATATCGCATGCTCCGCTCATCTTTCACCCTTAAAGGAAGTACTCGGAGTCGTGAAACACACGGGATCCTCCCGCTGGTGGCTGCTTCCTCGGTAGTCCAATAAATCGTACGGTCCCCGAGGGTCGATATCTATACAGCGAGTGGTAGGTAAGACTTGATAGAAAAAAAAATAAGAAAAAAAAAGTAACGGGTGTATAACGAGGACTGATGCAAGGGTATAAATAAATTGCCTAACCACCGGACGGAGGGTGGAGTCAGCGTGTAAGAGAGTCACGCGGTTAAAAAAAAATCGAAAGCGTCGATCGAAACCCGGACCTACGCCATTGCAGGTACAGTATAGCCGCGCCGTAACAGTTTTCCCCACTTACCTAGTTCGCTTGCGTCTTAACGATGGAACTGCAAGTCAAACGCGTTACGTACGGCCGACTGATAAGAGTCTGACCAGTACGGTCACTTTCCCCTATTTCCTTTACGGAAGGTCGTACACAAGTGCGTGTATCTCGTCACAAGAGGGGCTGTGCTTTTATGTAGCTTAATGGGCTTCTGTACTGCTACTCCTGCTTTCTCTTCATCCCCTAAAAGCGCCTAACGAAAAACCAGCAAACCCCCGATCCGGAACACATAGGGGTAGGAGGGACTGAGGGGATAGGGGGATGACGGACAATAACCCTGTTAAAAGGAAAGCGACGCCATTCCCGACCTTTTATTTCGAATTTTACACTGCACCATCGACATTAACCCTTTTGATATTACGACCCCAAAAATGTCGACTACCCCTGAACCGTTTAAAGGTTCAGACCTACACATATAGGTATTCCCGCTAGGCGAACGTCCTCGAAGGAAATAACTTTACGACGGGAGACGTGAATTTCACCTCCTCCCCCCCTCCCCCCCTCCACTCCACCCCCATGTCACACCCCCCCCCCTTACTCTTCCACCTTCCTCACTCATCCCTCTTAAACGTACAGAGGTACCTAGTCTGCTCCTCTGCTCGTCTGCTTCGGGTCCTCGATCCTTGCATAGGTATTGTACCAACCCCTCGACGACGTCTCCACCGAAACTCACGATTCACCAGCAAACTCAATTCGTCATCGCGTTAACTTTTCGTTTCTCCCGACGCCCGGAAGAATGGCGAGCGTCGCAGTCGACGTCGACTTTGTCGTCTCGAGTAGGTACGCGGATGCACGTGACGACCGGCGCCGACGATTACTCCGAGAATTAAAGCCAAATGAAGGAGTGTTAGTAGAAGAAGGGATGAAACGGAAGGGTGAAGGCTACTAAGGAAATACGTCTAATAATCTGGGTGGGGGTGGGGACGACGGGGGTAGAAGAAACGCCCAAGGTAAACGCACCCCAGCGACCCTTAACCTAATGGAGAACCGGGAAGTACTTCGCAGTCATCCTAGGCCAACGATAAAATACAATTACGTGAATCCTCGAGCGTCCACGAGATGGAGGAGGCGGCGGTGGCCAAGGGGAGTACGCGAAAGTAACTACGATATACATATATATACACGTGGTTATAGCACATAGAGACCAGACCAAGGGAGGATTACGTAGTTTACGATGTCATATAGCTCACCCACTGAGATATGAATACGAACCTTGCGATCTTGTCCATATACCCATATACGTAATATATAACCCAGGAACGCTTATTATTGCCCTCTGAGCTACATGATCCGTGCCTACACTACATTCCACGATGATAACTCATAAGTTTTGGGACTGTATACTTAGTGTTCCCCTGTGTTCTCGTTTATCAGATACTAATTACAATTATTGCTTTCTATCCCCTTTGATAGTAACTACCGCGTACAGTCAACGTGCCTTAGCTGCGGATACAAATTACAACAGTTCCTCTGGCAGGTCTTTTTATAATACGTAAACGATCGTATTAACGATCGATATCCTAACCTTTAATATTTTCTTGCAGACCGGCATCGCGATATCGTATATCCCACGATATAAGAAATATAGACAATGCACCAGGTTAAAATGGCCGACGGTGAATTTCATACGATGTAACACCGTGTATGCTTTGCACTATAACCGGTTCGTCGCCAAAGTCAATAGTTCTCAAAGCTATCGCACACGCGGCGCGTTGGGCATGATAAAAAAGTTAGGCAAGATAAATAGGTTCGCGAAGGGCTGTACGCGAGGGGGTTGAATAGCGAAGCTGGGTTGTACCGGGTAGGTAAAGGGGCAAAGGAGAGAACGTGACAGACGGAGCAGGGGACAAATAGTTACGACACAGAGAGAGACAGCCTTTAGGATGGGCGAAAGATGTATATGTATATGCGTTATAGACATATATATGCATATATATATATATATATATACAGCCTAGTACTGTATACGTATAATACATAGGTATGCCTCATCATGCATATGAACGTATGCATATGTACGTGCACGCGCTTTACATAATATCGTTGCCATTGTAAAATGCAAAATGCGATATAGGAAGGCGTCGCGACGCGGAAAGCTGAGCCAGCCTTTCCTTGGGGCGGGTTCGCACTGGCGGCGAGTATCTCGAGCTTCGAGTGGAAGTTCTTGTCTCCTCATGTAAATCGACCCTACACACCGCGATTGAGGACCTAAGTACATATTTTCGTATTCCACGGAAAAGCCGCCTATCCTCTTTGACGCCCGAGATATAATGTGTACCCACGGTATATGTGTCTATCCATACCGACGCCCTGGCGAATCCTTCCACAGTGGTTACGAGCACGTCGCGCGGGACGCCACGATTATTTCGAACCCGTGCCGCCGCCTCGTTATTACTCGCTCCTGAACAGATAATACCCGGCCGCCCTGTGTACCCAGCCTATTTTCACTCTGTATATCGTATTCCATACTATTCAGCCTCTTCGTATCTCTCCTGCCGCATATACCATATTATATGAAGTAGAGTAAAAAAAAAACAGTATTTCGTTTCGATATCGAGTCTCCGATTTATCCATTTTTCATAATGTATCCACGCGATGCACCGACGTTTGTAGGACGTCATTGAAATCTAGTCTAATACCAGCGAGACTTTTGATTTGCGAATTTCAGATTTATCTGCTGAGATTTTGCTTTCAATCAGTATTACTCGTTGAATTGCATTGCGATTGTACTATTTATGCACGGTATATATATGTAGATGCATTGAGGATAAGAGGGATACGTTACCAGGAAATTTGGACGATAATCTAAGGAATGGTGAGAAAATGTTGATTTTTCATTAGAATTTTAAGCTGTTTAAAAATCATTCCCATTCATCGTAGGGTCGTTTGACAGCTGTCAAATGTGACTTGTACACTTCTTGCGTGTAACCCTGTATCACTGTCCGAATATTCCAAAGCTGTTATCTCCCTGGAAACGTTTACGAGGAAGTTAAGGGCTAATCCCAGTTACAGTTATAGTTACTGGGTCGCGCTTAAACCGGCAGTGCTTAGGTAATAGCCAATTCTCCATATGCGACTAATTCTCCTAGGATCACGTTTAATTATAAAGTAAAATTTTACGAAGGGGGAATCAATACCAGATGACGTGCGTGGTGTCACATGGACGAGTTATTACTTCTCGAAAGTTCCATCAGGGAGCTGTCCCCAATAGACGTAAATGAAATTTTTCTCATCACCGGAGACAGGTATAATCGTTGATTAATACAGTTGATCCAATGAAAATCCGAGGTCGAAAGGTCGACTTATTTAAAAAACTATTCATAAATCAGAAATACCTGCAAACAAACGTCCCGGCACTAGTCATTGCGCAATGTGATAATTTACCTTTGGAATTTGCAGATTGAGGGATCAACCAAATTTACGAGATTCCCTGATGTTTACGATATCAAACGCGTAATTGGGTTAGCCGAGATTCCTGTCGTAATATATTAATGGACAATGGCGCACGAGGTCAGACGCCATTTTGAATCGAGAGACATGCCCATTAATACCAATCAATTTTTCACAATAACAATTAATTCGTCATTCAACACTTCAATGAGACTTTAATGAGCATTAATTAGTAGGAAATAAACGTGACAATATGGCTGAATCGCAGCTTTCCGTAATGAAGATACAAAATATATAATTGATATTACGTAACGGTTACTTTCAATAGAATTAACATGGATTGAACGCAAACCAATCGTAACGTCCATTACGAGAATTAGGTGATGGCGGACACAGTAGGATCGAATAAGGTGTATGTGAATTCGTAAGGACTTCTCTTTTTGACAGTTTAAACGTCAAACACTTTAATTAATTCTCTAAATCCTTTTTCTCTCACTCTATTCCATTCCCACCATTGTACGCTAATGTCACGGCAGACCGAAAGTTCGCATAGAACTCATAAACGTGAAGGGGCGCCACATTCGATAAAGGGAGTATAGCGCGCAATGCTACAGCAAAGGCTACCTAGTCTACATCAACGGCTGTCACGGCTACCTAGTCTATAGCAACTGTTGCCTAGTCTGCAGTAACATCAACCACAAGTCTGCAAAGATGAATAGTACGGTAGAAGACATATACTTAGAAATATCATACCGTTACTTAACCATATATACATATTCATATACCTTTATATCTATCCACTTTCGCGACCTAGAATACAGTCATAATACATAAGCGTGGATTATTTACTTGAGTTTTCGCAGTGGGACTTGTACCATTACTCGACGCTACATTTATATTTAGATGTCAAGTCTTGTTTAACGGACGAAACGAAGACTTAATGGTTAAATACGATATACGATGTATCATGTACTAGATCTAGAATACAGTCATAATACATAAGCGTGGATTATTTACTTGAGTTTTCACAGTGGGACTTGTACCATTACTCGACACTACATTTATATTTAGATGTCAAGTCTTGTTTAACGGACGAAACGAAGACTTAATGGTTAAATACGATATACAATGTATCATGTACTACAAAAAAAATCTTTATTCAGATATAAATATACATAGCGACTATAGTCGGTATGCCGTAGCGCATTATTTATTTAATCTCGAGAATTCCAAGTTCAAGCAATACAATTAATTAGTATACAGGGTGTTCGTTATGAAACGCACTGTAGTACCACCTTTGCATTCCTTGTCAAATTCTAAGGAATACGTATATTTTCATTTTTTATTTCATATATCAAAATTTCGAGATAATCG
>JAYRCB010000272.1:1293420-1325007 GCA_036026315.1 Trachelus stipa
CTCTCTCTCTCTCTCTCTCTCTCTCTCTCTCTCTCTCTCTCTCTCTCTCTCTCTCTCTCTCTCTCTCTCTCTCGCGCGCGCTCTCTCTCCTCTGCTCTCTACTTCACTCAGTCTCGTCTCTGACCGCGAAAAAAAAACCTATAAGACGCTACACAAGGCCCCGGATGCTCGAACCGCGAAACTTCGTATCCCAATGCGGCGGCCTCGTTTTCTTTAGTGTCCGACGAACTATTGCCAAAGAAGTTTTAAACGTGGCTTTAAGTCTTCACGATGATAAATGAGTACGAAAATCTCAAACTAATCTCCCCCGCGCGCGAAAACATTATTCAAAGTAAAATTTGCCCCGGAAAATTTATGCTCAACTCTTGGGCTACGCGAATAACCTGAAAGAGCGAGAGCGAAAACATTTCCGGCCAATCATCTTCCGGTGAGATCCCTTCAGACCGGTGATGACTGAAAGGGCGAAAAAGGTTGCAGATTAATTTTTCCTGTTGAAAGAAAAAAATTTCGTCTACCTATCTCTGTCACGTGATATCATTTAATAGATCCCGTGCGACTTACGTCAGTGTTCGTTAACCGCCTCCCATCGGCTAAAATCGATCGAAACATCGATATGGGTATTTACGTACGTAAATCAATTGTCCGCGTAACGTGAAAATTTTTAACACGGATACGATTTTTCGGTATCAAACGGTAATTGAGTACGATGAAAACTTCGAATGCGAAATTAACGACAGGACCACTTGGGCTTGTACTTTGAATCTCTTATTTTTTATGGCTGCTAACGCGAGGACACGTGCACCTGACTACCGTATACGCATACTCCTCTATCCGAAAGGGTTCTGGCGTTTATAAAACATGTATAATAAACACGTTTGAGTCGGTGCGCATGCGTGCTCCGTTGCTCGTAAGCTCCCGTAGCGGGAAGCAAGCTTTTGGATCGATCCTTGAGCTTTGTCTGTGGCCGTGAGTAGAGGCCCTTCATTTATAGAGGATGGTCAGCTTCCGTCAATGGATGCAGTCTCACGAGCATCGCTTACTTTCCACCGTCTCGTAAAAGTTCTAAGGTTCTTGTCTTCGGGAAGTAGAAAAACCGATATTGGTATACGACGTACACCCGACGTACAAAGATGCCAAAGAAAAGGCGCTACAATGTAAAAAATTAATAGAGGTTACAGAGACGGGATTAAATCGGGTCACAAAAAAATGTTACAAATAAGAAGAAAAAAAAATTAACACCAAGTCAAAACGAATCTTTCAAACTTCACGCGATGACGGATACATTTTTAAAAAAAATTAATATTTTTTTTTCAAAATTCACTTACGCGATTCATGATTCGATTTTCGAAAAAATTCGTCGCATCACGATAAAACTTAGGAAATTAAACGTTCAGCGTTAATCAACACTTTAATGAATACGGTGCTAGTAGTGCTAGTAGTGGGGTCTCGAATATCTCGTAACATATTAAAGTACCTAAATGAGAAAGAGTAGCTAACAAAAGTTCCACGACACAGTTTCGGCAGCCATGAAAAGTACACGTGAGAAATTCAGAAATAGCTGCGATCGGGTTGGAAGAAGGTTGAGACCAACTAAGAGAGAGACGGTATGAAAATTAATATTCTCAAAGCATAATAATGTCCGGCAGACTTGTCTGCTTAAAGACTAGGGTGCGGCTCGTGCCATGGCGAAACGATAATTTGTGAAAACGCAAAGGACCCTAGTATTACACGACTGTAAGGGACAATTCAGCCGGTTGACTTCCGAGATTCGATTTAATAATTCAGAGCAAGGTTCGTATACGCGAAGTGGATGTTTCCATGGACGTGTATATATATATATATATATACACATGAGATTTAAAAGAAAAAAAACGAAGGTAGTATCATGGCTAGGAAAAGTCAAGCAACGGCACTCGGCGCCGGCTAAGTTTCCGTTAATAAAAAGAAAAAAGTAAAAAAAAAGGCAAGGACAAGAACAGGATATAGGAAGCAAGGGTAGGAGGATAAAACGGAAGAGGGTACAGGGAGGATCCAACAAGAAAAGGTTACCACCGAGAATAAAATATGTGTTGAGGTGGCAGCGACATCTTGACCTGATAATCTCCTCGCACGGACTACCCCATACTTGTACACGAAGGGAGGGTTACAAGACCCCAGCCCAATGCGCAAGAAGAGAACATTCACGAATACAATATATATCCGCGCTGTTTTTTTACGACCTTTCAGAATCCTATTACGAAGCCCGTTGTCCAGAATTCTCCACCCACCGGTCCCTTTGATCATACAACGCCCCGCCAAGAGACAGGGAGTTTCATCCGAAAGGCTAGGAAGGTCTGGATGGAGGGTTGGAAAAAAGAAAAGGGGTTAAAAACGAACCCATAGCAGTACCGTGTTCCGTTTCCCTAAACGAAACACATCTGTCTCGGTACGATACGATCTGGAGAAAATATTTCGACCCGTATTTGCCACTGTATAATGATCCACGAGTGTTAATCATCGGCGAGTGGATCCCTGAAGATCTTCCGGGGCAAATGGAATGCGCGACGATAGACGTCGTGAAAGGTGAGCGCGAACGTCATAACGAGTATAAGTATAGAGGCATGCAGTACAGACGGTTGGGCATATGCGATGAGGATGCGTCGCTATGACGTAGGTACTCAAGCCACGGCACAATTCTCTTCGGCATATTGCGGACTACGTGGAAACACCGTAAGGCGAGCAACGAGAAAGCAATAACCGCCTGGTAAAATGACAAAAAATATGACGGCGACGTCGTAATACGTCGTAAATTTGTCCCCGTCGACACGTTTGCGACGGGTAACGATTTTCGACAGATTACCCGCGGGTCAACCTCGTTGCACCGACTAAAGAAAAATACCATTTGTCTATGTTACGCTCGGACCATATCCAGTCTCATACTTGATCGTCGCTGCTTTGCATTATGAACCGTATAACGGGAGGCACGGTTTAAATTGAATTGATCGTGATCCTGCTCCATAACGACGTTATTTATATACCGATCGAAGAATCCTCTCGAGTCATTATTATCGTCCGATCCGATCGTCAAATCTGACGTGTACGGGCCAACGTTCTCCTGTGGGTAATGTGTGCTTCGCGTTACGTGCGCTAATGCACAGTCTCTTCTATATGACGCCTGTCGTAAGACCTTCGTGGCGGACTTGAAACTCGTAGATTACTCTCGGAGTAAAGTATGTCGCACGGTTAGAATAACGAGGCAAATGCACGGTAGACTCAGGTGCGATTTAATCACTATCCGAAGCAGCATAACACGCAGACGTGGCATTCGAGGGGTGTTGGAGGGAAGGAAGAGAGCAAAGCAAGTGGGGTAAAGCAAGAGGGAGAGTGAGTGAGAGAGAGTGAGAGAGGTAGAACGAGTGACTAAGTGAGAGAGAAAGAGTAAGAGGACACGAGGGTGAGACGCGAAGTGACAAGAGGGAGGGACGGGAGGGGGGGTGCAGTAGGCACTTGAGGGACAGAGAAGGGATGAGATGTTTGGAGAGCGTGCTAGCAGGATGATCGTATGTCTATCAATTATACAGCTCATGTGCGTTACACCACCCTCTGCAACCCCCTATATGTCATAGATGGCTGTACCTATTATGGATCAGTGCTGCATAAGCAGATTCCAAAGTACCTTTGCACCTGACACCCCGTCACATTGGTCTGTAGATCTTTTACATTTTTCATAATTGACTTTTTTTTTCTTTACTAAAAAATCCATGTACTTGGCTTTTTATTTGATTGATTTAACAAAGAAAAACCACGGTGCACATTAATTCCTATTTAAGTAAATTGTAATCTTGCAGAATAGATATGCAAGATTCTGTATTCATTCAGAACGCTGCAGAGCCTCTGTCTGTTGCCGCGCGAAGCGCGCGTGTCGATCTAGTTAATATAAAATGTCTTTTCAGTTATTTTATCTACGTATGACATATCTGTTTCGGATTTGAATATTAAGGGGTGGTTTCTACGAGAAAAATGTCTATACCTACTACTGTGCTATCCTATATGGCTCTTATGGTGTTAATTGTATTTTAATAAGATAATGGAAATAAAGTGCTCTCTCGTGTGATTTTTTTAATGTAAAATTACGTAATCCGTTTAGTTATAAAATGGAGTATAGGCTAGGCGGATTAGCGGCTGCATCGAAATCGACGCGAAACGAATTTCTCCTCTCAGAAATATGCGCTTGTTGTTAGGTACACTACAAATGCAAATTGCCGTCATACGATTCGCAAAGAGTGCTGCTACTGAATTTTACAGTGGGTGCTCCGGAGGCAACCCCTTGATTCCGCGTGACGCGTGTCATTGAGCCATTACCGCTTCTGGGGGGTGGAAGAAAAAAAAACAGACGAAGAATCGAAAAACTAAAACACGACCACAGAAAGGTACCATCGATAGTAATACATCACGATATTCCCATAGGACCCATTTTTCTCCAAAATCCCCATCAAGCCAATCGCTTCGATCAATTATTTCACCCCTACGATTTAAAAGTAGCGAAATAAACAATATTACGTACATCGAACAGACACTGAAAAACCGATAGCTACACTTAATACTTTATGTACTTCAAGTAAGGAGTCCCAAGTGCACTTTACGGCTCTGTCAAGTGAGCCACCCTATATTAAGCTACAGATGAAAATACTCACGTGCCAAATGCGACAACCTATGATAATATGAGGATCGGCATTTCGCTCATCTTTATGCACATATATGTACAAAGTTATATATATATACAGGATGCACCTATGCACAGTGTAAATCTGTACAGCGTGTACGAAATTAGTGGATCCTACGAATATGACGTATTTCAGAGATCAAAAGTAGCTAATGAAAATATAATAATTTCGAAATCGTGACCTAGACAAAATGCCCTACATTCGAACACGACCCTCTAAGTGAATTAAACAATGGCTTTTGTGCCTTTCACAAATATCCTTCATGTACCCACTAGATGGCTAATTCGAGACAAATTAATTGCCGATTCGCCAAAATTACTCGAAACTATTTCCGAATTTCAGTAATCGCCCTTTCACAGCTCACCCTAGCAATTGTTGGCCGTGGGAGTCTCGTAGTTGGATTTTGTCGCGTTACTTCATCACGTAAATTTCCAAATTTTCCAGGTAGTGCCAATCATCGTATACCCAATGAAACATTCTGGAGCTATAGATGCGAGAGTTCGTAGCGAGGTCGATCCAAACGTCACGTTACAATACACATAGTATAGTATTATATATATATATCACGTGTAGATACCGAATGCACATAGGAATATGCACCGCGAGTGGCACTACGAGCGACCAAATCCCCGAGTCATATTCGAATGTTTAGACTTTGGGATTCACGTGGGAATCCCTCGCTGCCGAGGGCTTCGTAACATGTATTAGGGTCACGTGCAGATTTCCCGAGAAGTCCCTATCTTATGCATTCCACGTAGACTCATCTCCGCATCAGAAAGCCATCATGAAGGGGATGCAAGAAATTTCGCGGCTCGCTAAGATCCCCCTGCCACTTGTTTTCATCATTTTTCTCATCGTAGCCGAGATTGTCCAGCAATCGGGCATCGAAAACATTCCCTTTGCTCAGTATATTACTTTATATTTTCTAATTCGAATATCGAGTGGCAAAATCGACCGCATCGTAAATTCACCTCAATAACGAGCGATTCGTTACACTTGGCGCGCCGCCCGCGTTCGAATGTTGCGAATATTTCCTTTTTTTTTTTCACTTCGCAACCCTTCGCGCGCACATTGCCAGCGTTAATAACAATGAGCAGGAAGGGAAAAAGAAAGAAAAAGGAAAGTAATAACACGAACCCACGCCACTATTTCGCGAGTACGAGTGAAAATAATAGAGGCGATTGATTGCCAGAGTACGTAGCCGGGATCCTAGCCGAAACGTGGTTTACTCGCGGGACAAGGGTATCCCATTTCCTGGTGTTTCATCAGCGTCTGCTTTCGATCAGTCCAAGCCAAACCCCAAATCAACGCAAATCCATAGTAGGGAGACTGCCATTCTACTAGTGCTTGCGAAAACGTAGTGTACTTGACAATCAACCCCCTCGTACCCTACCCCTGCCTCCCCCCATCAAGCCTCATTCCTCGTTGAGTCACCGAATGACAAATATTTGTCAAGACAGGACAATAACTTAAGGCGGTCACAGGATGAGTCCTTGTAAATTTACTTTGTTCCTATTGTGAATACTTGGTGATCAACACCCCAAATTCGTCAAGGTAAACCGATTTCTATTACCCTTATACCAAGGGTTTATGTATTTAGTGGTAGGGGGGTTTTAAGCGAATTTTTCTTAATGCTTAACCGATATCGGTATATGGAATTCCTTTATTACTAATTTCATGAACAAAACAATTTTTGACAATCCTCAGCCACCCCTCACCCTGCGCCATGACATTTCAAAGGACGGCACTGCGAGACAGTATCAGTTATTTCGAAAAATCGGTGCAGCACGTTACAAGCTCGGAGAATCGGGTGAATGCCAAAATTTAGCATTGTTCGAAATTCCTTCGCGTAATCCTATCGCGAGACACGCTCGAATCGTTCATGAATTATTGTAAAGCCCTTCGCGAGTATTACCCGAGCGTTAACGTTTGTCGCGATTATTAACGTGAACTTTGATCGAGGTGACAATTACACGAAATCTCTATAACGTGGAGCGCGAGGGGTACGTATCGCGAGTGAGCTAGCGGTTACCAGTTTTCCCACCAATATTTCAAACTTGGTGCGAAAATTGATTAATCCACCGATTCCCTGGAACGAACGTGGGCGGGGCTGGTTTCATATTTTCCTACCACTTTTTGCCTTCTTGTTTTATTGTACGGTCGATACGCTTGTGCTTGTTCTCGTCTTTTTAATCCGCGCTTCAGGATCGGATACCTGGTATTATATACGCAAGAAATATACATATATGTTCCCCTTTGAAATATGTATTTTCTGAAGCGCGAATAATCGTTGACGAATATTTTTTATAAATGTCTCACCAATATGCGTGCTGGTCCTTCATCAAGGGACTAATTCAGCGAGATAAGCTATCACGTACGAAGGTCCGTCCTCAGGATTCCGTAAAGACGACGTGTGATGGGATGCATCAGAAATACAACAACAAGTAAAGTATCGATTACTCTGGCAATAGATTTTTTATGGACACGGGGTATATGGTGGCCTTACATAAAGATATAGAAATTCAAAAGAGAAAGAAGGAACGAAAAAAAAAAAGAAATGACTACTATGGATATATGTATATATATTTTTTCGTAAAACTATACCTAGCCATAACACTATGACATTTTCATGGTCATGGGGCTTTACATCGTTCTCCACTTCTATACGGTCATATGTTTGATATATTTTTCAGAAGAGACGTGGGACTCCTTCATCCCGATTGGCGAAAGTTTCCTCACGTACAGCTTTACGGATGGACCGCGCACCACGAACGTCAATGGAAGTATCTGCACAATATGGTGAGATAAACCGAATCTACTTTCATTAAAATAATAATAGCCGATCCATCTGCCCTTGGTAGATACACAATATAAAGTCAAGAGCAATCCTCCCCGGTTGATTTAGCGCAAAACCAAAAGAGAACTTGATATACACATACCTAAAAGATATACCTACGTAAAAAATCCGCTTGAATGGACGTAATTTTCATCCCCCACTATACGATATCCGCCTTACGAAAAGTAATAATAAGAAATCAAAGAGAATAAAAAACATAATTTCTACAAGACAATACACATGACAGAACCGAAACTCGCGAGCATCAGAGTCTGTACTAAAACAAGTAAATGACAAGGTAACGTTAATTAACGTCAAAGACTCAGCGTCAACGCAACATTTCTGCAGTAGAATTTACTCGCAAATGAAGTGTACACGAAGGCGATAGGCAAGAGCTGCAGGCATAAGAAGCTTAGTCCGCGTAGCCTTTCATCTTGTTCGATGCGAAGAAGCACCTGGTCGCAGAATCGTATCTATTGTAGATCCTCGTAACGTTTCGTTTTTAATAGCTTCCATTGGCTGAAAGGTGAGACGACGACTCTAACGAGTACGAGCACGAAGCACATGAGATGGGATCGTGGTAGAGTACTTACGCCGGTAGTACCCCTACCCCGTCAAGGAGAGAGAGAGAGAAGAGGGATGATGGGTCTAAAGTGTGTAGCAGGGTATGATGACGCAAGGGTGATTTTCATTGGTGTGCTAGAGGAAGGCGAGCGTAAAGTTTACAACTGGTGGCGGCTTTAAAGTTAGCTGATATGAAACCAACCCCGATAGAAGGTCGGAGAGCTCTGGAGACCTACGAGGTTGTACCCACCCCTTGACCCAAGAGCCATCCAGGACCGACTTCGTTCCCCGACAGGATATGAGTCCACGAAAGGAAGACGAAACATCCTTGCAGGATAGTCGGTCATTGGGCACAAATCATGCAACCTCCTTGGGATACACAGAGAAGACAGATAGAAATGCAAGAGAACGTCCTAAGGTATAGGGAATGCTCCAAGGATGCTATAGGGGGTGGATACGGGGTGGCTGGATAGTTGGTACCAATGGAGGGGACGTCATGGGCCAAATGGATCGAGAAAGAACAGGAGTGGAATTGCTGAGCAAACATGGGGAAGGTGGACGCGGGGGAGAGGGAGGGGGCCCGCCCTTGGCTAACTCGACCAGGTTCGCTAGGAGACCGAAAGAAGGATCGAGAGAGAACGTGGATATAAAGGACGAGAATAGATGCGACAAAGAGAACCAGAAGAAGGATCACACGATCCGTGCTAAGAGCCTTCGAAGGAAGAGACACCGTGTACCTTTTCTTTCGTTTTCTTTTCTCTCTCTTTTTTTTCTTTCGTTCTCTTTGCTGAAACCATTCTTGGCCGGTTTCCAAGCCTCTCTCGAAACGCCTGAGCTCTACGAGCGTTTAAGAAATTCCGTCGAGGTATAACGGCGCAAATTATTCCACCTTTTTCAATGTCTTTCGCGAGAGTGGGATAACGACTCTACTATTATATGATCTAGGGTAAGAAAATCTCGGCGGTTTTACAAAGAGCCGCTATACCTACTGCTATTGGGTTTGGCATTAGAGAGTCTTCTGAGGATGTAGCAGAAATCAAGCGATATGAAATCTAAAAGACTTTTCGGAGGCTTATGCCAGCCAAAGGAAGACGGTATGAAGATCTTAAGTGTCTGCTGCTCCAGAGTGAATTAAGGTAGAAAGTTAGTTACCCTCCCAAGACTGACGACGAAAATTCAAACCTCTCCATTGTGTCCATGAAACTTGCATATAGTCGTATAAGAGGATTTCGTTTGTTCGCGATAGCTCGTGTTGGGGAGAGAGGGAGAGAAAGTGAAGAACGAAGAAGCAAAGTGAGTAAAGAAAAGAGAGGCAAGAGGGAAGCGGGATGACTTCGCGATGCTGGCCACGCTAATTATTAGGCGGGCAAAGTTTCCCGAACGAAAGTCTACCACTCCGATCCTGCTATAGAGAATCTTGCCATGAGAGTTGCCAATGAAGTATTAAAGGATAGGTGGAGGAGTTTTCGACGTGGAAGCGCCAAGTTTCAATGGTTCTGTCTCGATAAACGACAACAGTTTTCAGATTTTATAAGAAAAAACCGTAGAGAAGGTCGTAAAGTTGCCCCGTCAAATTTCAGGTGATAACAATTTTCGTATGATATACTTTTTTCACCGTCGGACCACGGGCATACTTATGAAAATCATGATCAAAATGTATAAAAATTGTAAACCAACGAACCCTGGGATGATACTGGAGATCTACAAGGAAATACGTTCAATGTCATTTGCGCACGTACGGCTTCATCGTTTCGATAAATCCTTGAAATGCTGCACTTTCTCAGCACTATAAATTCAAAGAACAGTGTATTGAAAATAAAAGACTAACTTGATAAAGCGAAGACTGTAAATGAAATTCTTATAAATTTGGAAAGCGCCAATGATTACAAGTAACCTCAAAATACAAATAGACATAATAAACGTACGAATACACTAAACTATTTACATTATACTTTGTTGAATATTTTCGCATCGACTTTCCATCAATTCCAATCATACGCATAGGTACTATTCTCCTCCAATCATCGATCTGCCGAATTTCTTCAGTCTTACGCGTATCAGTATAATCGCAGCGACAATTAAAAGCTTTTTCTAAACACGTCATTGCGCAATACGTCAATCTTATATCAGCCTTATCACACACCAATGAACGTAAGCCGATTTTATAGTCTAGGAGTAACGGGACATACGGGAAGTGTTTTTCCGTGTATAACGTACCAATAGCAATATCCTTACCATAGAGTAATATTTCAGGTAAGAGACGTGTTAAAAATTCACGCTCCAACGTCGTCTCATATAATTTTCCTGACCTCGAAAAATCCTTAGCCTCCTGCAATAATAGATATATTCGATGATTTATAGCATTCAAAAATATCGAAGATGGCGACTCGTTATCCACTCCTATCGAAATGTACCTTTACTCCCGTTTCTTTCATAGCCTTAGTAAGACCAGGCAATTCGCAGGCGACAGACTCTCTTGTGATTGCAGATCGTTAAAGGCGCCTTGGAATCGGCTTACTACGCCACGGAGACGCAGTACAAGGCAGCCTCTTTGAGCAACCAGTACACCGTCCTCTCGAGACCGATTGTCAGCAACGTAAAGGAGGTGATCGAGTTGCTAAGGCGGAATCAACAGTTCGGCAATTATTCGCACAGTCTTGCGGAATCTGCAGAATACGACGCCGACGACGAGTCTGGTAATAGGATAATCTTACGAGTTTACCACTTCTATAGAAAATAAGGATCGATCCTGGAGTGTTTTTATCGCATCAGTGAGAGCAGCAGCATCGAGCGAGGATCAAAAGTCACTTCAAAATATGCCAAGGGCTTACGGGTCGGGGTTTCGCTGCCGCGGGCTTTCAGCGTTTTTCTTCTCCCTTCTGCCGTCCCTCTTCTGCGCCTTTTTTATTCCTTGACATTAAGAAAAGAAATAAACAAAAGGAGACAACATTACAATAACAAGAAATTCAATAATCCTGATTCGCATTCTCCGTTCGTATGTTTGTACTTACCTACATATAGGACACGTTAGACCTTTTTTTTCCTCTTCACTCTAATGTTTGGAAAGTCCCTGGAGAAGCGGGGAACTTCGCGGTCCGTGCGAAAAGCGAAATGTCAAGCGGGAACAGGCAAATGGAAAATGATGAAGTAATCCTGATAAAAATATACTATCTTGCGTGATAGTAATCGCTTCGAAGTGTACAATATGTATATACATGTATGTATACTTTATTTGTCAAGGTACTCGCGTCGTATTGCGTCATAAATAAAATACGTTCGTGTCTGGATGCATTTCGCGAATTATACAAAACTTTCATCTTCGTTTTGCTGAAAGATTCCGAATGCATATCGATCGTCCTTAATTGCCAGGTAGAAAGGCATTTTGAAATACGTCGGGAACGTATGACGTGAACGTATCAAAATCACTGATTCAATTTTTTTCTGTCTATGAAACCGTAACTAAAATTTCTGTTTTTCAATATTCCACTCATCTCCATTTTTACTTTCAATTGTCTAGACAAGCATATCACTGTCAGAATGCTCACGCGTACTGATAAGTTGAAATATGAATTTCAAGGAAATTATACTCGTTCAATGCGATTTATGTTTTTTTTTACCTTTTTTCAGATGAAAAACCCGGACTACGATGTCGCGAGCTAAAGTATTGCAGGTTAGAAACGGCAGTGTAGCTTTTATACGCATATAAGAAACGTATACATTAAATCTCATGTAAAGAACGAGTAACAGGATGCATAAGGGTTATCGGCTTAAAGAATGAATTAGTATAGGTATAATACGTATATTAAAAAAAATAGATAAGATCAAATAAAATAGTTCAAAAGAATAATCCAGTTAGGATATTTCAGCGCGAAAAATATTTGTCAAGAGCTTAAGATCGGCAATGTACAAAAAAATTTACGCATATCATCACTGTTTATCGCAAATGTTGATCGAGCATGATAACAAGCAAGATTGAAAATACGTAACGCTTTATAGAAGCTTATTAATATAAAGATGTCTAATCAAGCAAAGTCTTTCCTTTGTGATTGAAACGCTGCTCTCCGTTCTTCCTCTACCCCTGTCTCACTGCCCTACCATCCACTTCCTCGTTCAGGACATTCGTATTGATATTTGCCTTCTTTTATTGCGCATTCTTTCACGGAGTAACCTTTCAGATTTTCTCATAAGGAAAGTGACGCAGACCAATATCGTGTTACTAATTGGGTAGAAAACGACAAAATGTAGTCTTAATGAATTTCCTCGGACTCCTCGAGTTCATTAAAGAGCTCAGAGTATTAAATTTTCGCGAAAGGTTGTATAGGATGTATAAATGAAAAAAATATATATATAAATCACAAACAAATTTGACGTCGCAAAAAACAAACGTCTCTCTCCGGTACGAAAAATATTTAATGAAATATGAATTTTCTTTAAGTGAAGTACCTTTTAATAATGTCATTTATTTTGAAAAATACTAATAATAATTTTCGTTCGATTTTGCAATGGAAAAGGCGCACGGTATTATTGAATTCACGTATGTATCTATACGTTGTCATATCATTGGCATGCGGATAACACACGAGTCACATATTGTCAGTGACATTTACCAATCGTCGAATATCATCTGCCTCATTGAAATTCCTCCACGTATGACAGAAGATGAGACAAGAATATCGCATTTGTCTCCGTGACTATTCGCCTCTCGGTTGATCAAATTCTTTCAATTTGCTTCCTCTTTTTATGTTCTTCGTCCCGCTTCTTTTTTTTTCAGCCAGAAGTCAGACAGAAAGTGAATATTCACTTTGCTTATTAAATAGGAAACTCACAGCGATGAAAAGAGCCGCTCGTCGACGTTATAGGATGAAAAGTTACGGTTCGAATTGCGTGCCGAACAAAAGTAGTCGAGCAAGACGGCGCGTTACAACTTTCTTACAGTAAAGGAATGGAGAAGGAACTCATGAGGAAGAGAGATAAAATTTCAATAAAGAAGAAAATCTGTCGCCTGCCGTTATACATAGCACTGACGGTTTATGCTCGTTAATTATAATTGATCGAGATTTTCGAGTTGCAGGTAAAATGATAATCCATGCCAACATCACAATAATTTAGAATCGAGGATTATATCAGCCGGGCAAAAATGCATGACGTGTTCGATAATTGAGATAAATTGGATTAATCGAATTATTTCACACCTGTATACGTGACGTTATAGTATTTTTAAAAATACAGTCTGCTAACGTTAAATAACATTCAATCTTGCTCGAAATTTACTGAAAACGATGACGAATACAATTTTGACATACATGACCTCGATGCACTCTGGTGAACTTTGGAAACTTTTGATCCACATGAATTGTCGTATCACCCCTTATCGTCAGAGAGTAGAAGAAATACGTCTAACACCGGTCAGTCGGCAGTACCGGTAAGATCGTTTACGGCATATCTAAGAGTATGATATTAAAGTTGCTAAAATCTTTTTACTGTTATCAATAACGATAAAAATTATGCCGGTTGCACGTTATACTTTTTCTCGGGCAAAAATTGCATGCATCTGAAATATTTGACTATTTTCGATGTAAGTAATCGCCGTAATTTATTTACATAACAGTTTAGACAAAATTAATGTTACGCAATGCATATTTAATAATAATTATTGGAATATATAACTAATTCTACGTGCGCGAAAAGTTCGCGACATAAAATATGCTCTATATATTATTACACGCAGGATGACCGGTATTATCAGCCAGTACGACCAATGCCGGTCATTGCGGTTTTTTTACTCGCATGAAAATTGATTTTTCTGGAAAACACGAAAATTCTCTCAGATATTAATATTTTCCCTGTGGACCGACAATAGCCTGACCTACCCTAGTGCCCAGAGGTGTAAGACTCGTCCCTCTCGAAAAGAGGATTCGGATGCTCGATTTCGACCTTCTGTTCACTTTACTCAATTTCGATTCCCATTCCGCCACATCCCCTTAGACCCCGGACTATACCTCTCATAATTCTCCCGACGGTCGCTTCTTTTTACTTGGGAGGAAGTACCCGGGAGCAATTGAAACTCGTGGCCATTTACTGCATTTCAATAATAGCTTCCCCATTCCTCGTACGCGCAACACGAGAGCGCGAACCTCCGTCGATTTACTACGAGCTTTATGGAACATGCCGTACCGAACGAGGTATGGCCGTTTAACCATGCCAGGTACGGCAGCTATATTATTGCCTGTTGCTGGTTCAGTTTTAGGTTTATACTTCCTAGAAAGGTCATTTAGCGTTAAAGCGAAGAGTAAGGCGCGCTTGGGCATCCTAACGAAAAAGTTCATACCCGGTACAAGTGTGCCGTTAAAGATCTTAGTCAGAGTCTCTGAAAATTTACCAAACCAATTCCATGGTAAATGAGCTCGTGGCAAAGCTCGTAAAGTTTTCTACCCAAAAAGCAAATTTCGTAGATTCAACGAACGCATAAGCTGCTTGGATCAGGTCTAGCGGTGAGTCAGATACATCGCGTGAAAACTGTTAAGTGCAAAAGGAGGCCCTGAGAAAGAATAGAGGAGTCTGATGGTGTCGCGCTTTCACGGGTTTCCACGAAAGGAATTCAAAACGCGAAGACAAGACGTCGCACAGGCCCGAGTGGGCGAGTTGCTTTGAAAAGAGGGTGAAGAATGCTTCTCATCACCAGACTCACCCTCGAGTCGTTTTTCTCGCGCTTTTCATATGTTAATCCTGCCTGGGTCGGTTCGTTCTCGTATTTCGGTAGTTACCCTTTGTCGCGTTGAGTTATGTTGTTTATCCAACGGTACATTTGTTCACGTCCTGAAAAATACTAAGTAAATGCGTTATTATTCCCATTCCTGTTATCTACCGGGCTTGAGAACCATCCCCTGGACCATCTAACGGCACCACTAACCCTAATGCTCGTTCCGCTCTATTTGCCGTTCATTTATAAACGGTCCAAATATTGAGTCCCGAAAATTGAAGCACGTTCTCGATGTAAAAAAAAAATTAAAAATTCCTTCACTGCACTTTAGTGATAAATAAATTGAATTTTTTTCCACTTTTTTCTTCTTTTTATTACTGCAATCTTTTTTTATTTTTCATACTCCGTACAGTGAACAATGCTGTTCAGATACGCGACCAGTAGGTTTCGACAATTACGAATATTTGCTAGTATGCGAAAAGCTTCAGCTATCTTGCATGAGAATTGTATTAATGTGCATGATCCTCCAGGGTACGATTCCTGCATTGGTCCAGAGCACTGATAGAATTTACCCTCGAGCCAATCAGGCAATACGAACGTCGGAGGGATAATGGATAAATCGGGAAGAAGTAAAAAACAAGGATAGGGATAGCACGTTAATGACTTTTCCTATGCAGATGCGACATACGAAATTAATTGATAATGCACTGGCCTCAAGCGCTTACGCATTTTGTTAGATATGGGAAATTAAATCGTTTATCAATATATAATTGAGATTGATGTAAAATTATTGATGCACATTTTGTATTGCTGGGATATTCATTAGCCGTGTACTTCGTTATATTTCAAAATGTGTAAAAGCGTCGACAGATCTACGCAAATAACACCTTTCAACCAATAACGAGGCTAGAGTTGCGAATTGCTGCATTTAACGACACGCATACCTATCGGTTTCCAGGAAACATTAAAAAAAATTTTTTAAGGGCCGCTTCGTGTTATATAAAAATGTATTAAACACCATATTGCACACAAAACTCTATTTTCCATTGTACGCATAGGTAAAGTGTGCCGTACAGGATGGAAATCTATTTGAAAATTATTCCTATGAACCTAGGTCAACAATACATAAAATCTACCGAAATTCAGATAAAAATAAATGATCGAAAACTTGAATACGTGCCGTTGTTACTCAAATATTAAGAAACGCATGCATATGAGGTGGAGGAATAGTAAAAACATTGGAAGTTTGTTTCTGAATAATTCTGAATCGTGGACTTAGGCGAGCAATGCATGTATACGTGGTTCGGAATAATCATAATTAATTCATAGCAGGGTATGTCACTGCTATACTTTGTATAAACAAAGAATAACTGGACGAGGCGATTGGAAATTTTTATAATTTAACGCAGTTCATGAAAAGCACTGTGCATTTCTCCGCATTGTCGAAGAAGAACAAAATATTCTCAATAATCAATGCGGAATGTACAAAATATACGTATGCGTATACCTAAGAAGATCTAAAGAGTTTTTATTCTATTGGGGATTTCCAATATCGTCATAAACTCACCTACATTTACGGAGTGACTATGAGTAAAAATTTAGTAAGAAAACATCCCCTATGATATCTGCATAATTGCGAGGAACGGTTGAAGTAGAGTAAAACATGTCGCCCTGGGAACAGATGTTACCGTACGGCATGTTTCCCAGGGCATTCGGTTTCGCATAGGGGACCGTTGGGCGGAGTACTTCTGGATTTAAATACAATATCCTGGGGCCATTGCAAAAATGAAGCGACCACCCCCTATCCTCACCGACCCAATATCATCCCCGACCTGGTCGACGAGTACTTCCGTTCGCCAAACAACAACTATACACTCACCCTATCCACGCGCGTTATCCCATATTCTACCAATATGCTTCACCGCGCATATAACATATACGAGGGGAGAGCGCATTACGTATATTTCAATCGTTATTTCGTGCCAGAAGACTTGAAATATGTGCAGAGATGCAAAGGAGAAGATACCGGACAGATTAATTATCGTAGAAGTCTAATATTAATATATAGAGTCCAGTCGAACACATTGATAAGTTATGAAATACCAGTGATCCCAAAGTAAGGCTCATCTCGCTCTAGTTCCATCAGGAGCCGAGAAAAACGCGAAAAGTGGTTTAAATCACACTTTTGACTTATCGCTTATCGTGTCCTACTTATTTTCGCACGCTGATCACAAATATGATGCTCGTTTTACGATAGCGAAATTAAATTAAGTTAGGGCGAGTCTTTACAGGACAGACATCCGATGAACATGTATAAATTCATTCGATGACTTTCGCAGGCAGCTCCCTGAATGATGGTCTTGACAAATGATTAAACTTTGTTGAGAATCCATGACGTCCTGTGACATCTCAAAGGATTCCGAATGGCGGGTTACGAATTGAGATGAAACATTAATTCCTTTGTGGATGGAATTGTCTGAAAGACAGTAGCAGTACAGACAATTGGTAATGTGAAGGGTTTTGTTTTCACAGTTATGTGTGAATTCGATTGCGTATGAGATGAATTAGCATCGGTGAGGAACGCGTCCAATTAATGCACCATCCACAAACCCGACTTCATGTAGCGTATGCAACAGTTAATATTCATGTCGTCACTGACCCGTTATAATTCGGCACGAATGATTACATTTGAATTAATCGTATGCAATATGAACTCTTAAATGTTACATTAATCGGGAATCTGCCTCGTTGTAGTATAGGTACGAATTATTTTTTACTGGAGCTCTAAATAAAATAATGTATTCATAAATCAATGGATAAAGGGATACGCAGGAGACTATACAAAATAGTAGGACTTGTATATATCGAATAAGATAATTCGATAAAGTATAAACAATTTTACTTTTATTGCGAAGAACATTTTATGCAGATTATTCAGCGGATATCTTATATTCATTCAGGACGTGCACTTACGTATGTACTCACTATAATAGTTCGTTAATCATAACACATGAGTCACTTTCTTTTAGATTTCATTTGAACACGTCTGTTCTTACCAGGTCTCTGCTTTACCTTTCCTTTGCCCAATCTTCCTGATTTGCTAGGTTTACTTGGTTTTCCTGGCCTCTTGTACTCCGACACATCAGCTGAACTGGATCGTGTATTCTGTTTACTACCACGTTTTTTGCCTCCAAAACCATACTTGGAGTTTTTCATCTTTAGTTTCGATTGAGCTTTCTTGTCTACTCTTCGCGGAGCTGCTTTATTTGTTACAGGTTTCTTTTTGTCATCCAAAAAATCCAAATCACGTCTAATACCTTTTCGATATTTCTTTACTTCCTCAAGCATTTTTCTTTTTTCTGCATGCTTTTTCAGATTTGCTTCAATCTGCATTTGTTTCCCCACTTTCCGCTGTTGTCTTAGTTGCCTTACTCTTTCAGAACGTTGGGCTATAATTTGTTTCTTCATAAGCTTTTCCCTGACCTTTTGCATATGCTCGTCGGATTTAGCCATTTGCGCAAAATAATCATCTGGTCTGGTAGTTGGCAACCCCAGTTTTTTCAACCTAGCAATTCCTTCCATAACTGCACCTTGTGCCTGTCGATGAAACATTGTTTCACGACGGAAGTCATTGAGGACAGGATCTTCCTCAGGAGCATACTGAGGTAATTTTTTATTTCCTTTTAATTGCTTTGCTCGTTTAACTTCCTGTTCTTGCATCTGCAGTGCTAACTCAGGTGCCAGAGGTGCAGGAACATTGATCATGTCAAGCCTTTCTACCCATGGTAACGCAAGTTTTATTTCATTTAACTTTTGCTTCATCGCAACCTGTAAATAAAGAAATAAACTGTATATCTAAAAGTTCAATGTACTGTGCACTTTAAATTTATTTAATACTTTGATAAAACTAGAAGCACATCATAATAAATATGTACACATACATATGATACAATTATCAATGAACTGAGAGATAAATTAACATTCTCCACTACTTACTACATTATTTTTGAGCTGTCTTTTCTTTGGTTCAACTGCATTTAAACCAGGCTTTAATTTTCCTTCAGCAAATGCTTCTTGTAACTGAAAAACACGTGAAGGATTAAGGTTAAGTACTTAGCGCAAATATTTCTTTACTTTTAGGAAATGCTACAACTTTACTTCTTCATCGGAAGAATTATAATCAGATTCGCCTTCGCTCGACGACATTGTTAAATTACACAATCACTCTTTTAAAAATTAAAATAATAAGCTGAAACACGTTACTAAATCGACAATCGTCGTCAATAGTGAACAATAATGGACGCACGTCTGTCGCACTCTGTTGTGCAGAGCCTTTCGAAATATAACACGCGCAAGTGGCGCCATACAATAGCAGACATTATTTATATAAAATTCAAAAACAAATTACTTCAGGTACTTTTTTTTATAGAATTAAATAAGTTTGATATTCGTATTTAAAAATTATATCTATTAAGATATAATAACATCTGTTTTTAAAACATATCAGTGAAAAATTCAACAATTTTCATATAAAAATATGCACAAAAATGTAGCGTTTATTGACATAAGAAAAAGAGTACTACACCAACATTAAGGCTGAACAAAATTCTAAACTATTTTATTACAAACTTCTAATTATCATTCATAATATTATATCCCAATGGGAATTTCCCATAAAAATATGATAAATGAATCTTTTAAATTTTATTAGGAGTACCAAAACAGCTGATAGGCTTTAACATTCAAAGCCTCCCTGATAAGCAACACAAAATATTTCATTGTGATTTCACGCAATCAATTTCCTCGTAAGGAGTTTATTTTCGAGAATAAAAAATACTTGAATGATACGGAAAGTGTTTACCAAGGTGTATAAAAGAAAGGTACTCTATTAATACAGGATATTTCAGAAAATGACGTTCTCTTAGCATTGCCCTGAATGCGCAGATCTCTTCGTGAGTTTACCTACCATATGAAAACCGTGGCTTAGTCCAGAAATTTTTGTGTAGTTGGCTGACGGCAACGAAACATCATGGCGTCCACGGATGCAGAACCGATGTCACGTTTATTGAAGCTCGCCAAAGAGTTTAACTGCTTTTATCTGTCAGGTAAGGAGATTACCGGCATTAGGCCAGGAATATACTTTTGCAATGTCTTTCTCGCATTGTGCATAAGTTTTTTCTTCGAAATAATGCTCTTTCCGTACTGTCTGCTAAGATATTGATTTCGAGTGTTGTGTTTCTCTCATTCGTCTTTCTCCAATATACTTAGTAGACAAATTATCAGTAAAGTAAGGTTTTTTAAACATTTTTTTTAATATGTCCCTTGCCATTGATGTTTCTGTTCTGGCAGCCAACAATTATTTCTTAGCTTTCTCTATATTTGTTTCGCTTCGTTTCGCCTGCCTGTCACTATGCATAATAATTATCGCTAGCGCCTTTTAAGGTGTTGCTATAAATTTATATTGCATCTTTTGTACTGACGTTAAGAATACTGTTCTTGTCACTTGTACTGGCATGCAGCACTTCTTTATTTTAAGAATGTATCTTTAGCTTGAATACTTTTTATTGAACACAATACAGTACAATGTTTATGTAGTGTTATTGATGATCGTTAAGCCGTATAAGAGCGATATCTTTCTTTTCGATAAAGCGCTCGTCGTTTTGTTGATAAATTTATTAGGCCGAATAAAATCTATTGCACAATTTTCATATATTTACTTGCATGTGATTTAGAAAATTTAAATAGATCAATATGTTCATTAGATCTTTTCTATAATATTTTGTATTTTCTGTCTTTGCTAAACACACCTAAAAAGTTCTAAAAGTTTTTTATGATTATTTCTTATCCGTCAATGAGTTTATATACCTTCATATGTCATGTCTCCATAAGAACACATGCTAAATCGATGAAAGCTTATGGATGTATAACTTGTAAACTAAAAAGGTAGCAGATTTGAAATGTTGCATGAATAAATGCACATACAATGTGCAAAAATATTAACTCTTTGTCATGGATATTACATATAGGTTGAACATCCTTAAATAATAATATTTTCATTTATGAAACAAATTTCTGTTCATAGATTATTGGATTTTTAGTTTAATTTTGGAAATGATAATTATATTAAATTCCTTATGCATTGCATTTCTTGATTTATAGGTGTACAGGAGATTATCTTGAACAACTAGTCATATCATAGTTTGTAATTATGTTATAAATTGTATTATTATAGTAGTCTTTAATGGTATTAAAAATAAAATTATTTTCATTGTGAATGCATATGTCAGAGATCATGGGCTATTAACAAATATTAAACATATGTAATATTAATCAAGGATGGCCAATGATGTAAAAATAGTATTTAACGTATGCCACATCCACAGGGCACTAAATGCCTTGAGCAATTGACCCTGATCCAAAAATAAGACTTGTCGTACTTGTACATTTTAGCTTCAAATGCTACATTCCTGGAAATTGCAATATACTGTATGTTATAAAATTCAATAATTTGTATTTGAATTTCATTAATAAAATGTCTTTCACATTAGAATTACACATGTCACAATTGTATTCATCTTTTTATCAATATTTAATTCTTGGGAAACTGATTAGATAAGTCTTGTCATGTATACGAAGACATAGTTTCACTATATTACATATATACTTTCATGATTGTCTTCAATCATTGCTACATAACATTAACTATATCATATTACATTTCCACAGCTTAATGAACAGGATCTCTGACGTTTGAATATTTTAACAAATCTTTTGTTATCTGTCATTGAACTCTCCTTTGAAACAACATTCCTAATCTCCCGACTATGAGTAATTGTCACGTTGCACTTTTGTAACAACTGCAGTATTTCAGTCTACTTATTTCTTTACAGAAAACACTACAAATAGTTCTATAGCTAGAGTAAAGAATATAATGCTAATTTTCGTGGCGTCTTACGGGATTTTCAGGGTTCCATGCAGGTGAATGCAGAGCTTTTGTCGTCGATGGACAACAAGTCGGTCTTGTTCGACCAGACGTGATGAAAGAAATCTTGAACTATCCAGAGGTAAGTTTTTTAACCGATTTACCTGTAATACAACTAGTGACGTACAAAATAGTCCCAAATTTCTCAAATTAATATACAGGAAGTATCATCATATACCCATTATATATTATAGGTTTTTCAAGTACAACCAAAATACGTGCAACTGAACCCAGCATTTAGGGATTATGCAGAAAGAAGTGCGCGCGTTGACCAGGTCCTTAGAGAATGGCGAGCAAGAGGGAAATTCATCACGTTGCGAGGCTGGCGGGAAGAATGTCATGAAGTCCGCACACGATTCAATACGACGCCTCTACTCAAAATGGATCGTTCTGCAACTTGTAAGTGATAATCTGATGAAATGATCGATCTAGAAGTTGCTTCTTTTAAGTATTTCTTTACCATTCATTATAACCAGGTTTATTTGGAATCCGGAAGTACGGAGTAGATATTAATGGATACGTAATGGATCCCATAAAGGGATTGTCAATCTGGCTACAAAAACGCAGTCCCAATAAACAGACATGGCCTGGTTACTGGGATAATATGGTGAGTGGTGGATTGAGCGTAGGCTTTGGAATTCATGAAACAGCAATTAAAGAAGCTGGAGAAGAAGCAAGTATCCCAGGCAATCTCATTGGGAAGCTCAAGAGTGTAGGATGCGTATCTCTCTTTTTTGAAAGCGAAAGAGGACTCTTCCCGAATACCGAATTCGTCTACGATCTTGAACTGCCACCGGAGTTTGTACCAAGTAATAGTGATGGAGAGGTGGAAACTTTTGAATTGCTTCCAGTAAGTGAATGTTTAGAGAGGGTACTATCTTCCCACTTTAAGACGACTTCCATTCCCGTCGTTCTGGATTTTTTGATTAGACACGGATACATTACTCCGGAAAATGGTAAGCTCTTGTACATATTTAAAAAATTATTTTACGTTTACGCATAATATTTTCTATAACTTTCAATCGCTTAATGCGTGACACACAGAGCACGACATAGTTGAAAAATTTTAACTGAGAAATATTATCTACATTAATCAACGTGTATGTTTCAGAGCCTAATTTTATCCAAATTGTGGAACTTCTGCATGTACCACTGCAAACGATGTACAACCAGCCACAAAGAAAAAATAAAATAGCTGCCAACGGCGAAGCGAACACGGGTCTATAGAGTCTTTAGGTTACAAATAGGCACTAATTTCAATCATGCTAAGGCTACAAATCCAATAAAATGAATAAGCAGTTGTTCTTTTCATTTCCTTATGTTTTCAGGGTCCAAATGTTTGGATTGTAATGTTTCTTTGTTGATCATATATCGCGAGAAATACTACATTTATTAATCTAGTATTACTCAAACATTTTTTTATACTAATAGAACAATTATAGATTGTTAACTGCGTATCCAGGATCCTGAAAATTGAATATCCAAATAAGCTTTGAATAACGTTAAATAGAATTTTTATTCATTTTTAATGACTTTACGCCTTAACATAATTATCCAGCTGTTCAGTTAGCTGGAACAGACCTCCGTGTGATATTTGTGAGAAAGTAAACAGTTGAATGCAGCTCTGAGGGTATTTTGCCGTAACAAGATTATAGCTGTGTTTCAACTGAAATAAGAAAATCATGTATCTATTGACAAACTTACTTTTCTTGAAGATATTTCCATTAACAAATGTTTATTTGTATGTAAAACGACTGAAAGCGTCCAAATTGAATTTTCTCGATTTTAAGTTTATCATTAAAGCAAGTTGTATTGGAATTTGTATCATTACTAGATATAGTGCAGTCGAAACACAGCAAGTCTTAATTTACATTATGAAAACTTGCAATTTATGTACTTTCAATTATTGTGAGAAACGATAACCAGACAAACAAATTTTTAAGAAATAATACATTGCGACGTAATGTGAATCAAGACGCAATCTTGAATATCAAAGTATTAACACTGCATTCCGAAAAAAAATAGATTTAATATGAACAAGTTGCTTTTTACAAAATAGAGAAGCCGATAAACCCTTTCTGATAATTGACGTTAAAATTTGGTATCGGTATTTAATCAGGTTTGAAACATTATTACCGGCATTAGTTGCACAAATTCAAATTATACTTCAAAAGTCCATTTGTAGTTTTATACGGTTATAATGGACTCAACGCAACTCTTTTGATACAGTAGAAAGCTAAAGATTCAATCCCTTACAGAATTCTCTGTTATACACTAAAATGGAACGTAGCATTTTTATTGGCCAGACAGTTTTTTGGGAAAGGGAACAAAAATCTTTATGTTATTTATCGTAGATTATATTAGGTAGGTTTTTTTAATTGAACGATCATTGAAATCAGAGATTTAATCGATGTTGCATAATATCTCTGAAATGATTGTATGTACGCCTGAGAGCGCAGAAGTACTGATGCGATGTATTTGCGTTTTTCTTTTACCAAAAAGAACGTTCAAGTTATAATCGTTTATTAATCCTGTATAATTTACGCACGATGTATTCTTCTAAAGATGTTAAAATGTAGATATATGATTTTTTGCATATAGTTTACCCATCCTCTTGAGACACAATTAGTTTTTTCGTCGTTTCAATACTTTTGTGCATCAGGTTTAGCGTTTACTTAACCGTACGTATTAATTAACGGTACAGAGGTATTTATTGTTGAATAGATATGTTGATAAAAAATCGGCAATCTTAGTGATGATCATGAAGTACTATAATTCTGTGAAATACATACAGCAATCTATTCGAACGCCCTAGATGCGTTTAATGAAATTTCAATGACATTTACAAAATTTGCGATATCTGAAATTATTATGAATTAATTGATAATTAGGAGGATGCATATTGAAAATGGAAGTATCTCGTGTTCATCCACGGATTCGCCATTTGAGTGTGGAGTAGAGTCCAGTAATCTTTTAATAGACTTCGGATAGTTTTTAAGTATGACATCTTAGCCAATATCATAGAATAGATTGCATAACTTTAGTACTTTTTTAATGAAACGAAATACTTGATGTGCTAGTCACCTCGTGAACATTATGTTGTCTATACACTCGAGTTTCGATCAGCGAACGCAATTAAAATTCATTTTGCAAGTATCTTTTGTTGGGAAGAACTTGACGTGGTCATTGCTACAGTCGCGGAAATCATTGATTTGAAGGTGTCATTTCTTTATATTTGTACAATACGTGTTACGCATTTTTGTATTTTAACAATGTGTTAGTATAACTGGATTCGATGTTTGAAAATTTGTGAGCATATTGAAATTATGCCCTGAATTTGCTACTTGTATTTGCGCACAAATACTTTCGTTTATATCTTCTACATCATGGAAATTTATGCTGTGGCTTTTGCAGTTTTCAATAATTAATCGTATTATTTGTTGTAGTGTCATCACAAAAGGTATTCAGAATAGCATTGAAGTCTAACAACTCTTATGGTATTAACGCTTCATCATACTATGTACTCGAAAATAGTTATGTTATTTGTGAATGAAAGAAATTTGTTTGATATGCAAAAAATTCTTTCACAAATCCAATGTAAAAATTCTAAAAATCTGTATTCTTATTTCAATGACATTAATTATATGACTTTAAATGCATTTTTAAATCATTTGAGTTTTGAAATGAAAAAAATCACTTTTTATCAAAGATTCATTTACTTATTTAAGGAATTTTAATAAAAGAGAATAAATTGTGCAGATCCAATTTTAGTATTGTAATGAGTTCGACAATATATATAATATGAAAATTCATTTACTCTTTATCAATATTTATTGACACATGTTCTGGCACTTATCAAATTCAGAAATAGTATTCCAGCAACATCGACTAAGGGATCGCTTTTTTAAAACAATTTTCTTTGATACTTCATTGATTAAATTAATGGTTTTGGATCTCATTAACTACTTTAAGCGATATAATTTGTTTCAATATAAATTTCAAGTAAACTGCGCACAAAAATTTAATTCCCGATTGTATCAACCCTGTAACTTAATTCATCGTTTTAATTGCAGAAAATGCTCAAATTTATCGAGGTATTATGTATTATACAACATTGTCTTTTTTTCATATACCCATTAGTCTGTAATATGAATGCAGTTCTCAACTGAAATCACGAATGTCTTTGAGAATTTGGGAATGAATTGTACATACAACAAGCTATAGAATTGTAATTAATCTTGGTTGATTTCAATCTAGTAAATTAATTTGATTTGAAATTGCGTACAACGAAATAAACTGCTACTTTATGTGACAATGGAGTTAATATCTGAAATGCCACTTATGTGTAAAAAGGTAAATAATTAACGTTTAAAGAAACACAAGTGATATGATCTATAATACACAGGGTGGTCCACGCAACATACATACCTGTATAACTTCACATTGCTTCATCAGTTAGTAGATACCGTTACTACTGTGTTAATATGAACGGATATCAATTCGAACAAATTCTGAGGAAATCTGTTATACGGTTGAGTCCCTAATTTGATAATACGAGATGAAATTTTTCAAGAAACAAATTGCAATTACTGGATGGTTATTAGGTTTGCGGCTAATACAGGTCAGTACTTTTTTTACTTTAGACGGAACTCATTCGTATTTTGGGATATTCGCAGAGGGCAAAAGCATATCCACGTATTATAAGTGTTTAAAGATAGTTTATTCGACAAACGCAATAATGATACAGTATAAGAACTACCCATGTGCATATATGTTTTGCGAATGGTTAGCCATAACAATACCATTAGAGATACATACATTAAATATATCACTGCACTATAATATACATATTTTATGTTATATGCGTTACCACTATGGACTTTTCCTTTTCGAAAGGACATTTTAACAACTTAGTTTTTAAGGATGTACTAGGAGGAAAGTGATGGAGACATAGGAAGGAATAGGAGATTCGAAAATAGAGTAGAAATGTTTGGTGGCAACAGGCATGAAGATTTTGAAGGGAAAAGAGGAAGATTGTTAAAAAGAAAGAGTGAAGAAGAGAGATGGTAAGGATTGAGGGGACAAGGAGAAAAGAAAATGTGTAAAACATGTGCACGAGGACCACATTATTTGGAAAGAGCAAGAAAAGAGAACACTCGAAAAAGTAGGAAGAGTAGGAAGTATAAGAAATCAAAATGGGCCCCTCCTCGCCCATTTCCGTGGGATCCTGCCTCTCCACAAGGGAGCTACGACCTCTCCGAGTGTGTTTTTTTTTGTTGACGAAAACCCCCAAGTTCTGCGGCTTTCGCGCAGAGGACTAGAGGGGAAAAATCTGAGGAAGGAAAGGAAGTCGGGTCGAGGGACAAGAAAAACGCAAAAATGGGTAAAGTAAGTTAAATGCCAAAAAGTTAAGGTAAGTTAAATGCAAAAGGGATAAGTTAAACGCGAAAGGTCTACCCCTAGTCTGGATCCACCGCAACGAAAGACCGTGGGCGTAGCACCCGACGGCGCTCTTGCGAGCACCGCCAGAACATCCCGATGGACGATATTCAACGCTACAACCTCCGTCCCTTCCCCCCGAGCAAGCTCAGAGGGTTAGACGTAAGGGACCTCGTCCGCCTCCGGCGGCGGACCCCGTCAGCCATCGATCCCCGCGCAAAATGTCTCCGATAGAGGGTGACTTTAGACTAGAAGGTGCTCAATAGAACCCGCACCTACCCTAAGTGAAGCCGACCCTCAAGCACAAGCACAAGTAGGACTTTACCCAGAGTCAACGAACTGCCACACCGACACATAGGATCGTCTCTACCCACACGAGTGCTCAAAGGTCAACGATATGTTGGAGCGTTTTTAGCAAAGCGATTAAGTTATACTAAATACACGAGAGCTAGACACCTGGTTAGATTCACTATACGAAAGACCATGGCCGTAGATGCACTAAGGGGGCTGAAGGCCCCCGTCGGGAGACCCATAAGGTTCTATTGCGGTCACAACTTGAGCCCGACCCATTGAGCAAACTCAGCGGATGAGGCGGAAGGGCAACCACCGACACCATGGTCTATACGTGTAGCTTCACTAACAGGGTGACTACCCTTATATGACTACTCGAATAAATATGCTCGACCCGAGCAAGGAAATAGAAAAAATAAGTCAAACACAATAAAAAGTGAGAGGGAACAGAGTGAAACGAGAAGAAAGAAAACAAGGTAGAAATAAAGAAGTGAAGAAGTAGAAAAGTAAGGAGTGGAGTTATAAAAGTGGAGAAGAAATAAGAAAAAAGATAAATCAGAAAGTAAAGATTGAAATATAAAGAAATAAGGAAGTAAAGAAGAAATAAATATAGAAATAGAAGGTTGGAAATGTATAAGAGAGATGATTTCAGGAGACAAGTATAGGAGACCAGCTCGAGGAAGAATGAGCGCTCCGAGTCCGGGCACTGTCTCGAGCGCTATTCCCACCATCCGCCTGCTCCCATTCGCCGAGTCTTGCGCGCACACAATTTTGGGCAACTTCCAGTACTTCTAAATATTCTTGGTCAGAATTTCCGATTTCTAAGAGTTAATATTTTACTTCGTTGATTCAATTATTTCAATGTTCCAAACGCCTAGTTTATTAATATTTAAATTTGGACGTAATTTATTTTCGATATTCTACAATTTCAATTCAATTTTTATCTACTCCGTATATTCTGCGAGATTTTTATTTAGCCTCAATTTTATATTTTGAATAAATTTTGAAAGTAAATCAAGATCCAATAATATTTAATAGTATTTGGAAAGCTTTATTCAATGTTTCGAATTTTTCAATATTTCTGTGCAATTAATTTTTTTCTTCTTATCTCTTCCTTCTTCTTTTTATTCCTTTTTGGTTTTATGCCCTCGTCGATATGTAACTTAGAAGGAAAGTTAGCGTATATTTGTGTTATGCCAGATTTCTTAAATTAATGTAATTGGTATATGTGCAGGTGTGCAAATTGCGTGGACCACCCTGTATAAAGTCTTTATTAAAGCTATTGTTACAAAATGGCAAAGAATCAAGTCAGCTATATAATTATTAACAAAATTACTTGAAACGATAGTTGATTCTTCTGATGAATTGAAATTATTTATTAACTTCATTATTATAGTTATACATTTTATTAAATGTAAATATTGATTTTCGATCAGTCATTGCAGATAAAAAGCTTAAGCGCTCCGTATATTTTTTTTCTTCTGCGTCACCTACTATATACTACATAAATAAAAATATTTAAGTTGCTCCAAAAAGAGTGGTTTTTAATAGTTGTACACTGGCGAGTTTTTTTATTTGTTTCATTTATGCTTCATAATTCTGAGTTCATAAAACTAGATTAATCGGTACGCCACAAAATTCATTGCATTACAGTACTAATTTTTAAATACTCTTATACAGTCCATGCTACGGATAAAACAATTGTATAATTAGATAATATAATCACATATCCTTCGTTTTGCTATCTGTACTTGTACATTTCTGTGGCAGGAATATTGATTACTGAATAAGAAACTATATAAGTGTTCATGCCTTATTATTTCAAATTCTTAAATAAAATCCAAAATTTTATTTGTTTAAAATATAAAACAGGATATAGGTGAGATGTAATACCAAACGCATTGTTATAAAAAGTATAAAATTATTTATAATAGTTTTCGAAACGATTTTAGCATTTTCTTAGAATTAGTTTACCAGAGCTTCGTTATGTAATTTGATTTTACCCTTTCGTTTTGGTAGTTCTTTGGCTTTATGTGTCACGCTTTTCATTCTTATTTTCTATCACAAAAACGTATTTTGCTCCTTCCACAGAAATATTTATCACTAAACTCAGTAAATAAAATATAACACGATAAAGTATACCATTAATACAATTTGATAATTTCGTTTTTAAGTTGCAAGTTCTGTACTTTCTTTTTCTTATGACACTTTATATATATATATATTATATATATATTTGTTTATTTATATATCTACTCCGTATATACAAGGTATATGCAGCTATAATCATTTATTTTATCAAAAGATTTACTATCGAACTTCGAATGTTATTATTTAGAGTGGTAACATGCTATAATACAAGACTGTTACCAGCACCAATATATTTATCATTTTTTGACAAAAATGAAATCTGTTAATTTCACTTCATCCTTATAGGCTAACCCTAATGAAAAAAATTATCCTACCTACAATTCACATTAATAATAACCGTAGAACTACATTCGGATGAGTGTTTTTGCATCTCTCTTAACTGTAGGAACTCTTGATTGCACTTTCGACAAATAAAAGGTGCACCTATATGTGTTTCTTTATGACGCTTTAAGTGATGTGACATTGTGAAACTTTTATTGCATATATCACATTTAAAAGGGGGTACTTTACCAGTATGCTTGAGTAAATGAGCTTTTAGAGAAACTAAATAGCCAAATTTTTCCTCACAGAAATTGCATTTATACTTTTTCTCTCCCATATGTTGCATTCTATGATTTTTCATTTGAGTTATACTGCGATAGCTTCGCTGACAAATGTCACAGGTATATGGTTTTTTATCAGTGTGTATCAAATGATGCTTCTTTAAATTACTTGATGTTTGAAACTCCTTAGCACAAATATCACATTTAAATGGTTTAAAACCAGTGTGTGTTAAAACATGAACTTTCAATGTACCTTTGCAACGAAAATTTTTAAAACATATTTCACAGGAGTATGGTTTTTCACCAGAATGTGTGCGCATATGTTTTTTCAGGTGACTTAGGTAGTTATATGCTTTGTTACAAAATATGCAAACGAAGCGTTTGTTATGTTGTTGACCACTAGAAATGGATGGCTGGTTTTGCTCCTCGTCAAGTAGACATACATTTGATGATTCAGATGCTGCATGATGAACTTTTTCCTCTATGAAAACCTTTTGACTTGAAGCTTTGAAATCCACTGATTTTGAGAATAAACAGAAGTTGGTTTCTTTTGGTTCATCCTTAACACATACTGTATTGTTTTGTTTCTTCTTATGTTGAAAGGTATCTTCATCATTTATATAGTCTGACAACCGTTCCACTTTAATATTCATATTTGGCTGTACAGAGATATATTTAATTAATATATTTGTCATTATCATTGAGTACGATTAATGAATTCATTCTCAATAAAATAATCTCATAAACAGTGAACAGTTCATAATGTTCCAATTATGAATGAAGATCTTTTCATTACAGTATTATACACTGTACATCAGTTCTTAAGTATTCCACAGGGACTGTAACTAACATGAATTTATTACCTCTAATTCAAGCGAGGTTGTGTCAGTTTTTCTATCCATTGAAATACGTCCCTTCTAATTTGACGTACTGTTTGAGAAATTATCCATACAACAATAAAATATTGTTTTTTTATATCAAAAAGTCTTTTAATCGAGGATACAAAATGTAAGCGGTGTAAACAAGTAGAAGAAACGTATATCAATCTGACAAGACGCTTCTTCGCATAGCCACTGTCTGTTACCTACACTTTCTGCACTTTTCAAAAAGTACAAATCCTTAGGGCCTACTCACACTCGTCAAACGCGCGTTTAAACGCAAGTCCCGACTAATAACACAACGTGAATTCCTCTGGACATGTTATACCATTGGTCGATAATTTGCGTTCTAACCACTGAAATGTAAGTATACTAGAACGCGTACGGCATTGATGGAGGGCGCACAGAGAAAGATAGCGTGCAAGGTTTAAACCATCGACATATAGCATGGACTACGCGATCCCTACTTCAAACTTCTTGAAAAAATGTCCGCTCGAATAG
>JAYRCB010000275.1:0-27101 GCA_036026315.1 Trachelus stipa
GCCGCTGGTAACTGGGCGCGAACCCCGAACCTTTCGGTCGTGAATCCGCTACCTTAACCACAGGACTACGGCCGCCCGGTAGACGTGGAAGACACGTATTCCCGTTGTAGCAGTAAAATCAATCATCTTCCCGTTGGCCTTGTTCACCAACAGATGGGAGGGCAGTCTTACAAACTATGTCTACACGACGGTCTTAAACCGGTTTATTAATACTGATCTAAAGGAATAAACAAATCATAGACATGTTTATTTGTAGGGAATATTTGGGATTGGTCTATTCCTCTAGATCAGTATTCACAAAACCGGTTTAAAACCGCAGCGTAACATAGCATACATTTAATCTCGTTACCCACACTTTCTGCACTTTTCAAAAAGTGCAAATTCTAGTGGATGATATTTTTTAAGTAACCAATGAGAACTTGCTTGTTTTGAAAAGTACATAAAGTGTAGATAACGAGACGAACCTAATTAATGTGATCATGTCGCAATTGTTCTTTCGGCCGGTAGAGACCTGCGTGAAGTTGACCGGCCAATGTTTATGTTTTAAACTTCTTATTCCAATCGTTTGATATTGTTCGATAATCTTGTAAAAACGTTTGATAGCAACAGTATTTTTTCAGAAAAGCCTTTTATATGCTTTGAAAAAGCTGATTCTGGATAAGAAGTAACGAAATGTCAGCCAATTCAGATTGTACCATCGATTTGGGTTTTCTGAAACAAATTATTGACTATCAAACGTTTTTACAATACTATGAAACACTATCAAACGAACCTCAGCGAAGTTAGCCGGACAATTTTAGCTTTTTAACTTTTTATCATACCTAATTGATTGGTGGTCGTTTGGTGGTCATTGGTGGCCTAATTAAAACGTTTGGTGGTAAGTCATTTTTTTATAATCAAATACTCAATATTTGACCGTGAAGTAAGCCGAACAATTTTTTTCAACGAATTCAGTTTTTGCAGTGCTCAATTGATGCGTACTCGTTTAATGGTAATGAATATAATAATTAAAACGTTTGGTGGTCGTTAGTGTCCGTACAAAATTAAAAAAACGATGCAGTGTAGTTGGACTGGATATAGGTATATGAACACACATTTACGGTCGATAAAACAGATATTTCTGAACAGATTGTCCTTGGCATTCTACGATCATATTCTAGCAAACTACTTAGACAGTTTTTGAATTCCTGTTGCAGTCCAGTTCCCCATTATCAAACGATCGAGTGGAGTAGATAAAGTTAAAAAGAAAAATTAATCGCATGCATGAAATACTACCTTCACTGTAGGGGTGCGACCAACTTCATCGTCTGCGTATAATGTTCGCTTTCTCGCACTCGTATCGCAAAGTACTATTATAGTACTGTGAATAACTTTCGGGACACATGTTATGTCGTGGCCTAGTGATAAATAATCTCACTAGAATTGAGCGGCGAGTTCAAATGAGGGATTAAAATGGAATCACGATTTCTGTCTCAAAATCAAAATTCAATGCTTTCATTTCCTCAGTCTGTCATTAACGCATAAATAAAGTATATTCTAAACAGTTCGGGGTCAGCTTTCTAGCCCCTACACGTGCATAAACATATGGGCTACAAAGAATGTAGGCATGGACCATTGTTTATTGTTATCCTAACCGAGTGAGTTTCTCAGGAATTCTCACCCTGGAAATAAATCGAGTCACTTGAGAGGATCGATGGGCTAGCGGAATGTTCGATTAAGAGATGACGGCGTCCATGTACTTCCTCCAAATAAACTAAGGATAGGGTGTGCATGAGCCGTTGGTGCGTAAGACAAGGCCCTCGATCTTGGGCCCGGACAGCAAATCGCCACACGCTGGCCGTCCACAAAGGGTAGTACATATGAATGTGTATGAGTGCGGATGCATGCATGAGAAGTATGAAAGACTGTATCCCTTGGGATCCAGAAGTTCAGTTCAATTTCTGGTCTTGAAGGGTGTACTCCGAGTCTGTATCGTAGCTTCAATTAGCTAGAGTTAATTAAGGTAGATTGATTTAGACTAAATCACATTATAATTAAAGTAAATAAAGTCAGTTGTAGTGCTCTCAAATAGCACCTGCATTTTTATTTCTAAAGCCTTTATACAGTTAAAAACCCATAACATCATCGTACCAGAAATCAACTTATAAACAGAGGATTGAAGTGGAGTGTTGGAGTGCTCATCAGAGCTTTGGTGGCTAACGATCCCACCTCACCAGATTCACGCAGTCGAATGAATCTTCCGCGAAAACGATAGTGGCGATGATCAGGACTTCACACCCACCCCAAATATCAAGGGTACCTTACTTTTAGTATGATTATATCTCAATCATGCAAATGAACGATGATATAGCACGTAACGGAGCTTAAGGAGGTCCTGTCGTTGCATACTAGTCAACTGATCAACTATCAAATTTATTCCATAAATCGATTAAAACAAACCGGATTTTCTGCCACATTATTCACATTAAGTATAGAAGTTTGTTTGTAGGTGTTTATGTTTGTGAAATTAGCTCATTTGTACAAATATATTTAAAAATCATACTCTCATTTGACTTTTATTTATTTGTTTATTGGGTTTCTCCCGGTGAATCGGTGGAGATCCGGCAATTTAATTTGCAATTACTCTTTGAAACACCCAGCAAAGCCATTTTTTTATAGTGTGTATCAAATCCTGAAGAATTCACGAATCCATAGTATACCATTTTTTTGCTTCAAAGTTCACTTTAAATATATTAGTTTCTCATCCAAAGTCGAAATTCAAACTCTGTGACCTTTCAGTCCATATATAAAGTTTTGTTTTTAATATTACTTTTCTTAACATTTTCGTTGGTGATCGACCTTCAAATTTTGCAATTGAGTTCAGAATTGTTTAATTTATAACTTATAAAAGTTTCAGACGTGAAAATTAAAGTAGGTAGTTTCGATAGGATATTCTTAAAAAAAAGCTAACGGTAAAATGTTTTCCTTTTCTTCCCGCGGATTATCCAGCCAATCGTCAATTACTTGCCTTGGAACACTTGTACTATTAGTGGCGGTAACAGACACTACTGACTATGACTGGCGCCATTATCATTCCGACATATAACACTTTCATCTCCTCTCTAATCTTACTTCCTGTTCCTCGGTAGTGGTGACACAAGCGACAACTGTGACAAGTATCAGATAGGATGGAACTGGGGGAAAGACGAAGAGCCATCCGCTGACATAGCCGAAAACTTTGACGTGGCAGTGAGATTTTTGCCATAAAACTGATAGTGTCAAAATTAAAGGGCTAGCCCGATGCATCGCGGTCAGTCGATTGTCATTTGTGATAATGAACATGAAGACTGTGCCTGACGTCTGTTATTGTGGCGCTTAAAATCGACCTGATAAATAGTACGTCGGATAATCGCGTATTATCTTGTCATGGGGCTGTGCTAGAGCTCAAAGGTGTAAATAATAACAAATTAGAAGCAACGAATAACGATGGCGAGTTCAGCCGTCGTCGGTAATCAGGAAAACGTTTCCAAGCTTCTCGAGCTGTTGCAAGCCGATTTAAAAGTCCTTGCTTCAGAGACCAAGAAGAAATATCCTCAAATCAAAGAGGTCAGCCACAATTTTATACTGTACTCCAATGTGTCTGCTTTTTTGGCTCATCTTTATGGTCTATAGATTATAAACTCCTGGGGGTGTTGTGATCTATGATTCTCAATTTTTTTTTAATAGGTCCTGGTCGTTTTACATATGACTTCCTGAGAAAACTTTACGTTCTATGACCTCCTTTAATCCTGGAACATTTTTAGCATGTTGAATTATTAATGCTTTTGGTTTTTATTTTTTATTTGTGTATTAAGAAAATGTTACCCACTTTGTTCAATACCTTTGACTTTGCAACCCTTAATCGATTATATTATTGCATACTATGTGATAGGTTGATTGTTAGTAGAAATAATATTTTATGATTATACTTTTGTTTAACAATTAATTTTTAACTGATATATATTCAGTGATGGTATTTAGTTTAGATAGATAATGAACTTTGAAATGATATTCTTTTGTCAATATCTAATATTTAATGGTAAAGTATTATAATTATTTTTTACCACACTGTGTGAAAAGTTTTTAAATCAAATATATTTTAATTACTCCAACTTCAATTCCCTCAATTATATGTATTGTATCTTAAAATATATATAATTATTTCAAAATTTGACTATTGCTATAGGCTTATCTTAGAAATTATTTTCCACTTTTTATTGCTGATGTGGATGATTTTATATAAACTTCACAGATAGTCTGTTTATTTCCATTTGTTACATTATAATTATTTTTATAATTGATACTTTTCATTTCAGTCATGTGAAGAAGGAATATCAAAGATAAGAACAGCTTCAAGCAATCCTGGAACTCCAATTTATTATATTGTGAATCAAATTCTTTATCCCCTGGTCCAGGGTTGTGAGAGTAAAGATGTAAAAATCATTAAGGTGAAGATTTTTGTATTTTTTAAATTGTGTTGATTATGTCTAATATGGCTTAATTTCTCAGTTTGAAAATTTTTCTTCAGTTCTGTTTAGGGATGATGCAGCGACTCATAACTCAGCAAGCTGTAGATCAAAAAGGTGCACGGTATATTACTGATACTTTATGGATGCTAATGGAATCTGGTACCGAGGAAGTGAAAGTCCTTCAGAGTGTTACTTTGTTACTTACAAGTAACACAGTAGTACATGGAGATACTCTTGCCAGAGTAAGATTGAAAAACAAACTAAGGATGCATTACGTTCTACCAGGAATACTATTCCATTGGTTATTCATTTTAGAATCTGGTCCTTTGCTTTCGACTTCACTTTACAAAAGACTCCACAACTATTAATACAGCTGGAGCTACCGTAAGGCAGTTAGTGTCATTAGTTTTTGAGCGTGTCGTCGTAGAAGATGAACAGAATCCTGATCAACCAGAGTTTAATGAAGTCAATTTAGAAGAACTGAAGATACCCATGAATCAAGCACCAAAGGGTCTTGGCCCTTGTGCTGCTGATGCTTTTTTGATGTTTCAGGTATTGTTTTCTTAAATATCTTTTTTAAGAAAAAATACTAAAATTCTATATATTTCTATCAGGATTTGGTGCAGCTTGTCAATGCAGACCAACCATACTGGCTAATCGGAATTACTGAAATGACTAGAACTTTTGGATTGGAGTTGTTAGAATCTGTATTAACCAATTTTTCATCTGTATTCTTTAAGGTGAAGATTTCAATGCAATTATACAGTACAATACAGTTATGTAGTTCCCTTAGTACAATTTACAATTTTATTTTCAGCATCCTGAATTTAGCTTTCTTTTAAAAGAACGAGTATGCGCTCTCGTAATAAAGTTATTTTCTCCCAATATCAAATATCGCAATTCTATACCAGCATCGATGCAACAAGCAACGCCGCTTGACAAACCGTACTTTCCTATAAGTATGAGACTATTGAGAGTCGTCTCGATACTGGTACAAAAGTATCATTCTCTTCTGGTGAGCATAACATATTTATAAATCACAGAAAGAACTATACAAACGTTTCACCTAATCCTTATTTAATTTATGATAAATAATATCTGCAGGTGACCGAATGCGAGATATTTCTTTCCCTGATCGTTAAATTTCTGGATCCTGATAAACCAGCATGGCAGCGAGCATTGGCTTTAGAAGTTTTGCACAAGATGACAGTACAAGCTGATCTTCTCACCAGTTTCTGCGAATGTTATGATTTAAAGCCCCACGCTACGAATATATTCCAGGATATAGTAAATAGTCTTGGTGCCTATGTGCACAGTCTCTTTGTCAATCCACAGATGATGGGACAAACTGGTACAGGTATCTTGAATGAGATAAATATATATGTATAGCCATGTACGAATGAATTACAAAGTGTATAATTGATGCACATTTACTTTTCCGTTGTACATTGATAATAACAGCTTAACCACTGTCGGTGAATGGAATTATAGAAACGCTCAAATATATATTTGTCAATTTGAACAAGGCTATAGATACATTTACTTTCTTGTATTAACAAGTAGACTTATAAAATGACTTATGTAGCAACTGGAGCGCCAGTGGCACAGGGTACAGCGCCGACGTTATTGGCAGGTATGCCAATCGGGCCTGGAGTATCTCCACAACCTGGTTTCTATTCACGAGGTACATGGCTGCCAGTTGTTGCTACGTTTACCAGCGGACAGGCCAAATCCACGTAGTGAGTTAACAGAAATACCTGTTCACTACTATAAAGAAGCTTTAAAAAAAACTTCACAGCTGATGTCCTATTTATTCAATACAGTTTAGAGATGCTGGACAAGATTGAGCCTCCTCAAATTCCCGATGGGTATGGAATCAGCATTGCTTATGCTTGCTTATTGGATATTATTCGATCAATTGCTCTTGCAATAGTCGGTCCACGTGAAGAAGGCAAAGAAAATCACTATGAGCCAACAGATGCTGAACGGAAACTTCACACGCAACTGATAAATTCAAGTTGGTGTGGTTTATTGGCAGCCCTAAGTCCATTGGTAGATGCCAGGTAATTTTATAACAGCAATAACTTCCTGTAGGGTTTTCGGGTAATTCAGATTACAAAAGTATTTTTAACTTTCAGCACGGATGAATCAGCAACAGAGAATGTTTTAAAAGCGATTCAAACATTCGCATCCCTTTGTGGGTTACTTGATTTACAGACACCACGTGACGCATTCATTACGGCTATTTGTAAAGCATCTTTGCCACCTCACTACGCATTAACAGTTCTATACAGCGCTCCGCAAGGAATACCAAGTGCACGAACTCAAGAATCGACACAATACAATCCCGCAGCAATGGGCGAGCCCGATTTCCGACAACAAGTTGTTGCCGTTGGTACGCCATTGCCAACAGCTTCATTGCCGATTGGTGCTCAGCAAGGACCTGTAATGTTAACGGCCAAGAATTTACAGTGCATGCGGGCATTACTGTCCTTAGCCCATTGTCATGGAAGTATACTGGGCAGTGCTTGGCATCTTGTTCTCACGACTTTACAACACCTAGTTTGGATACTTGGTTTGAAACCATCTACAGGAGGATCCCTCAAAGCAGGAAGATCTACTGCGGATTCCAATGCAGTATTAACTACAGCTGTTATGGCAGACTTGCCTGTACTCAGTGCTATGCTTAGTAGACTATTTGAGAGCAGTCAATATCTCGATGACGTGGCACTACATCATTTGATCGACGCACTATGCAAACTCAGTCAGGAAGCAATGGAACTGGCTTATTCCAATAGAGTAATTCAAATTTATAATTTTACTCCGTTGCAGCGTATTATGTCTACATAGATTTCAATTTTTTATCTTTCTAGGAACCGTCTCTGTTTGCTGTAGCAAAACTTTTAGAAACTGGTCTGGTTAATCTACCAAGAGTCGAAGTTCTCTGGAGACCATTGACAAATCATCTCCTGGAAGTCTGTCAACATCCTCATATTCGAATGCGAGAATGGGGTGTAGAAGCTATCACATATTTAGTTAAGGCAGCACTGCAACATAAATATCCTCAGCCTCTTCGTGATAACCAAGTACGTATTGCACTAAACAAATTTTCCTGCCTTTATAAATGTCCTCTATTAGATCAAATTATTTGTTCGGCAGAAATTACAAACTCTTCTATTAGGACCATTATCTGAATTATCTTCTGTACGTCATGGAGACGTAAGGCAACGGCAACTCGAATGTGTATTACAAGTTCTTCATGGTGCTGGAGAGACACTATCCCACGGATGGCCTCTTGTACTTGGTATTATAGGAGCAGTGTCTGATCATCATGGGTAATTCTATAAATTAAAATATTTCAAATATTATCAAATCATGAATGACTTAAGATTTTAAATGTGTTCGTTTCTTTATAGAGAGAATCTAGTTCGCATAGCATTTCAGTGCTTACAATTGGTAGTAACAGACTTTTTACCGATAATGCCTTGGCGGTGCCTTCCCCTGTGCGTTGATACTGCAGCAAAATTTGGATCACAAACGCAAGAATTAAATATCTCTCTCACGGCAGTTGGTTTAATGGTACATTGCAAAGAATTCTGACTACGAGTGACAAACCTCAAGATAATCAAATAATTACGAAAACTCCTTTTCAGTGGAATATAAGCGATTACTTTTATCAAAATCAAGAGAAGCTGTGTGCTTCCCTTCAAGGAGATTCAGCCTCTGTATTTCCTGATTTTCCTGGCACAACTAATATGCCGCCGTTTGATAAGCTTTGGATGTGTCTCTATGCTCGGCTAGGTAGAAGATACACTCTATATTTTCTATTTTAGACATAGTTGTTCCTGATTATATCAATTTTTTTCAATCTTACAAATTTAGGTGATCTATGCGTGGACTACCGTCCTGCCGTACGCAAATCCGCCAGTCAAACTTTGTTCTCAACCATTTCGGCTCATGGTGGACTTCTACACCAGCCAACCTGGCAAGCCGTTTTGTGGCAAGTGCTTTTTCCATTGTTGGATAAAGTTAGAAGTCTGTCTAGTTCAGCAAGCAACGAAAAGGTTGATACGGGTGGAAACATATTGATACATCATAGTCGCAACACTGCGCAAAAACAGTGGGCTGAGACGCAGGTTAATAAAATATGTATTCTTTTGATCATTCCATAAAATATTAGTCATAAATCTGAAAGTGAATAAATATACATATGTTCATTACATTTCACAGGTATTGACGTTAAGCGGAGTGGCAAGGGTTTTCAACACAAAGCGGCAATTATTACAGCTATTGGGAGACTTCCCACGAGCGTGGTCTTTGCTACTTGAATTCATTGAAAATTCGGCTCTTAGTAAGAACAATGAAGTATGTACCAAATAACCAATTTTTATTTATCGCTATTCCTGTCTTCTATTGAATGCTAATGCGAAATTCTCGCAGGTTTCGTTAGCGGCTCTAAAATCATTTCAAGAAATTTTATACTTGCAAAAGGGCGGCGACAACGGTGACGTTGCGCAGTCTGCTGATTCGGAAGCACTATGGGTTGTTGCTTGGCGAGTTTGGCTTAGTATTGGAATGGAAAGTACTACTCCACCGCAAGAGAGTGAAACAGAACCTTATGTCCCTTCACAGGCCTTTTTAACAGCCCTTGTGCATATATTTCCAGCCGTATTTCAGCATATTAGAAATAAGTGAGTCACTGATAAAGATGTTTATAAACACGTTAGAGACATTGAGACGAGACAAACTGTGTACATATTTAAAATTTGTATACATAGATTCACTGCGGCGGATCTTCAAAAATTATGCATTGTTTTAAAAAATGCAGTAGCAGTTCCTGTACACGGTGAATCAACACCGTATATTCTGCCTGCAGTGCCGGATGTTGTTCTTACACAATTACAAGACGGTATTCTTCATTCAATGGAACTTTTGCAAAAGGTTAGTATAACATTTATCAATTTATTTATTACTTTGAAGAATTGTCTATAGCTTATTGTCGAATTACTGTTATAGGAAGCATTAAACGGCTCAGAGAATTTACGAACAATGATAGGTTCCATATTTCTACAGTTACTTAGCTTCTCGAAATTAGCTTGTCAGGCACCGACATATGGAAAAATTCCAACAAAACAAATCTCTCAAATCAGAGGAATATCTGTAAGTGCCCCTCATCAGCATAACAAAAAGCATTATTTACATTGAAAATTCTGTTTCTTCAGGCCGATTGGGTGACAATGAATTATGTTCCCTTTGGAGAGAAGGCTCTATCGATGGTTGTGAATCTTTATCAGAAAACTGCACATGAGATGGCCGTAATTGACGGTCAAGTTTTAAGACACGTCATAGAGGCCCTTCACGTTCCTTTGTCTATGAAGTATTCCTGTCCATCTCCTACTACTTGGAAATTAGCCGTCACTAGTCTTTTGGCTGTACTACATACTGGTTTACCATTAGCACGAAAATATCCGGAACAATTTAAAAGTATGTGGCCTGAGCTCGCCGACACATTGGATGATTTTCTTTTTCCTAAGAGGTACCCATTATTCTATATTTCTACAAGTCCTGTTTCTATTGAAACAAATATCTACAACGAATTTTATATTGTTGGTAGTGTGCTAAATATAGAACGAGGAGCTGAGGAAATTCAAGCAGATGAAGCAGTCGATTGTCAAGTAATGGAGCTATTAAGAGATGAAGTACTACCGCATTCCCAACATATCCCTCATCAATTTATTTTGAGAGTTATCATGCTTTTAAACAAAGGATCTATTCATTCAGCGACTACTACTAGTATTGGTAGGCAGTTGGTCTTCATTTTATTTTGCACAAAATCACAATTGAAAATATTTTATAGAAAAGGCAGGCGAGACGAAACTCAGAGAAGAGTTTGCAAAGACTTGCTTTGAAACTCTTCTGCAATTCTCCTTATTGGATGGCCTCAGTAATGAAGCAGAAAACGACAATGACAGAAAAACAGAAGTTGACGAAGGAGGAGTAGCTGGTAGATTAGCTGTAACTGCCCTCCTTCATAGATTCCAGGAGGTCTTACGACGATACATAGAAGACGAAAGACGGAGTGGAAAATGTCCATTGCCTAGGTAATGTTTGTCATTCTTTGCATTCTTCATGTACTCAATTTACTTCGATTACAGACACCTACAAAAGATTTTCGTGCGAGCGTTGATCATAGAACCGTGTTCTAGGTACAGATTGTCCGAGATATCATTTGTCCTGAAAGCCGTTGCAACACTCGTAGTGTCTCTGAAGAAGGCACCACCAAATAAAGGTATAAAAGAGATAGAGAATAATATTCCAGACATATCATTATTTTAATCATTGAATCGTAAAACTAATTCAACGAATTGATTTCCAGTAGAACGTTCAGTTTGGGAACAACTGATAGGACTGTATCCGTGTCTTGTCGAATGTACAGTGGCTACAGCTTCTGGTCAAGTATCCCGTTCACTCCGAGAAGCTCTGATGCAATATCATGACTTACTACGACCACCCTTAACTAATCCACCGACCTCTAATGGTGTCTGACCTATGCATTCTCTTCTCTTGACACGGAATGCCAATCTATACAACACAACAAAATAATCGAAAGTTCGTAAAATAAGGTTGAACTCGCGTGGCACTTTGCAAAACATTCACAAACGGGGAGCATTCATTTTTATGTAATCTGATGGATTTTGAGTATTACAAGTGACCGTAGTTTGTCATTATACTAGTGAGCATAGTATCCGTGACCTTTCTTGAAGTAAAAGTCATACCGGAGATATGAGGATAAACAAACATGTCATGAATTCTTGGTGACATTTGCTTCCATCCAAGAAAAGATTTTGTTTTTGAGATAGAGATGTTTAATTTTGTATTATGTATTCGTGTAGTATATATACTTTAAAAGCATCTACTGTACCGGGTTCAAATACTGCGGTTCCCATCAATGGCTAGGTGCCCGCTGTAAATATTTCCAGTCTTTCGCAATATACGGCGGCTCTTTTTTTTTAAATCGTTGTACATATTAAATAAATTAGTTTTCGGTGAAGTCGATTAGAGCAATGTAATTAGGCAATTTTATAAATTTTAAAATATCGCCGTACCCGTAAACACTTGCATAAAACTTTGAATGTGTATTGCAATAATGTAAATACAGTGATACAGATTCAATAAAGCTTCGTAGAGATTCTTAATTCTCTATTATTGTCTTGTTGTTGTCATAAGTATATAAAAGAATAGTGGGAAATAAGGTTTTCATTTTCTTCCTTTTTTTTTAAATAACATACAAAGAAGATTGTGCAGAGGAAAACGTCTGATCGATGATAGACATATATTTAAAAACAAAATATAGTCAAATATTGTACACCGATACATATGATATAATATATATTATATATGATGTATATATATATAAACTTGTCAAAGGGCAGTTTTTGCAACTTAGATATCATATGTAGAGCGATATTCATACACGTCGGATAACGATACTTTTTTTAATCTCTGTAGTGCTTAGCATTTGCATTCTAATCCAAACTAACCAAACGAAAGGTTAATTGAGCTAAGCTTAGTACGGGATGAGTAATATTTGAAAAAATGTTGGACATTTGGTGTGAACGTCAATTTAGGACACCTTTATCATATATTTGTCCTACGAAACGTACGGCTAAATTATCAGACTCTTCACCGGCTAAATCTTTCACGAGGAACGCTTTTGACCAACTAGAAGTCTAGTTTTTCGACTAATACAAATGTTTCGGTGAAGCTATAAAAGCTTTCTTGTGATCTTCAAAATTATCTTAAAAGTATTTTAGGACCGACTCTAAACGCGCTTGCCCAACTATCATTCCATATTTAAAATTGCCCGGAAAGCTGCCCTCTGAAATATTTATTTGCATTTATATATATACACATACATATATTTATTTACATGACATACCCATAATTCCCACCGTTGTCTTCTTCATATCTCAGTAACCGTAGCACCAGATTATCCCGTAGGATATGGATCGTCCTGATAAACGCTTTTGATCTAATTGAACCATAACGTAGCTATATAATCTGATTCAGCTTTGTAATTAATATTCCAAGGAGGAAAAATATTGGAATGACTGTCCTAACATATTTTCTAGACGTTAGGCTCTATACTGCATTACAATAATCGTATTACAGGCTGTACCAGTAGAAGTTTATACATTTTAGTGATTAAGTGTCATTTTGATAGAACCGACATTTCTTTAATACCAGACGTTCGTTTACCAAACTCTTTGACCAACACCCATATCCACATCCAATCCTTGTTACCGCAAAACAATCTCTAGCACCCCTGCCTCGTTTAACGTTCGTAAACACGAAAATTGACATTGTGTAGATAAACAACTCCATCAAAGTGGGACATGCAGCATTGCGTCACATTTTCTCGCGGTTTCAATGTAAATAAAAAATAATATTTTTAAACATGCATTTCGGTATTGACCGAAATCTGTTTTTTTTTTCTTTTCGTGGCTTCCTTATCATGCTTTATCCCTTTGATATTAGGCTCCATCCATGCATTTATTATTGTCACATTTCTGGGGAACTGATAACAGTGTGCGAACAAGGACAGTGTGTATCATAAGCTGGATAAAATCCCTTGTTCCTAAATAAAGCGGCTTAGAAGATATACATACATAGTTGTTAGAATTCCATTAGTCTGCAAGGCGCCATATGTAATTTGAATCTATATAGCAGCGTTAATAGTATGATTATCAAATGATGGATGTTGCTCGAGGATTATCTAAGAGGTAAGTAATAATTAAGTGAACCGAATCGCGTAGCTTAAGTTTTAATTAGTTATTGTAATATTGACTTCATGTTGTTCCTGCTTGTATGTCTGCCCTTGTATAGGATCTCTCTTGGTTATTATTTTTATAACGGACTAAACTATATAAACATTATATTAAACGACGAGGACTAATAGTTAAGTGATACAAGTCTCGTCGTATATCCGTTATATATCCACTTTCTGATGCGTCGCAAGATTCTCTTTATTATTGTTCTTATTATTGTCATAAAATCTGTTAGTACGCATGAGAAGAGAACCAATTAAATTCCATGTTATATGTTCTTAGACACATATATGTACACGTACACGTTTAAATAGCCACTTCATTTTTTTCTTTTTTAGAATATTTCAGTAGATTATTTACCGCACTCTTCTCTAAAGTTTCAACTAAGTAGCCTTTGATATTAGTCTTCATATTACACGTCAGTACGTTCCGCAGTTGAAATAGCGATAACCCCTAAGTATTAATTATAACGGAAGATATGTTTATTGTCAGGTTAAATAAATTCTATTATCTTCTACAATCATGATATTTTTTGGCAATTCCTTATGTTATCACTGTACCAGTACGCATTTCGGATATGTCTTGTCATTTAATTAATATCCATGATTGGAATTCTTATCGGGATATCGCTATTTCACATCATTGGTATTAATAGACGCGGATAAGTTATACAGTTACGTATATTGATAATCAATCACACGATATGTGATACACGATAGAGACGAGTATTTTACCCCGTGCAAAAGTCTAGCGAGAGTCTCTTAATATTTTTTTTCATGTTTTAAGTTTTTTCATCATTTTTCATTTCCTTTTGGTTACGTTTATAACCTTTGATCGAACATTTTTTTTTCATACAGAAGATACCGAAGGACAGATTTGAAATCGAAAAATTCCATGAGCCTCAACTGGTAATAAAATAGCTTACTGGTACCTCATCTGCGATTTAGTTTTCCTGTAAAATTTCATTCCATTTCGGTCCCCTTTTGAATTTAATTTAATTTCTAATATTGGTTTTTATATAATTAAATTAATCGAAAACGGTTCTGGGAAATAGCATTGTTGCTCTAACCAATAAGTAAAGATTCTATCAAACGGAAACGGATGTTTTCAGGAGTTATCGTAAAACTTACTATTAAACATGTTCAAATATTTAACGTGCACAAACAACCGTGTAAAAATTTCGAAGGGATCGAAATGCAGTGACGATTTTAAACTTGACGAAATGTTTAAGCATCCAGCATAGACTTAACGGAGAATTCGCAATAAGTCAGTGTTAAATGTTAGAGGAGATCAAAATCATTAATTAAAAATTATCGAATTAATGTAGTAGGCTCATTGAATGATCGTTCCCGCATAAAGAAGTAATAATACGATTACTTGACGTGAAGATTACAATACTCCTTAATACTAATGTATAACATTAAAAGTGTTTTTAATATTAATTATTGTCAATGCTTTCGGCTTGTATTTTTCTGTAATTTCCATATAGGTATCGGAATCATGATCGTATCTACCGAATGATCTCTGTTTTCCAGAATTACAGAAAATTACCTTAATTAAATGCATATGCAGTCAGTAGACTCGACTTTTATAAAGGAATACCAAAAAAAAGGCCCACTGCGATACATGGAACTAAGACTCTAATTCAGAATATGAGACTACGCACGAGTACATGATAAATTGCGCCTTCATGCCCTGTTTAGTCTCATTCTAATCAAAACATTTTATACAATCATTTTATTGTCGGATTACGATCAGTAGTTTTATGCACGAGTTGTCAAAGGATATTTGCAAACGATATCACAGACCCTACGGCTTCCCTTCCTCGAACACATGATTATTACGTGTAATTATATTCGATTAATGCCAATCAGATCACAAGTAATTTAACCCAATTTATATGTCTGCAAAACGTACAAATTACTGAAAGAGGAATTCAAATACGCGATTTACCATACGTTGCAATTTACATTACAAGCCGTGCCCATGTCAATATACTTGAAGTGGCAAATTGAAGCAACAGTCAAATGTAAGTCTGTTAGTATTTGCAGAAATCCTCAAAGATTTCGAGTGCATTAAGAGGATGTCCTGATCGTTTATAAATTGAATTGCATAGTGTAGCCATAATATTATGATCGAACACGTTTACGCTAGGACCTATACAATATCTGTATATATGTATGTATGTATACCAATGCATGTTTTTGTGTATAGATATCTGTTACAAAAGTTATTCTTCTCCGTATCTCAGCGGCAATCATACAATCATAATGGCAATAGTGATAATTGCAAGTTAACAGTAATCACAATAAATAATATTATATAACGTAAACAGGAACAACGTGCCTGAATACAGTACAAGTTCTCCTTATAAGTATCCACGCTTTCATTCGGTAAATTATTATTTTGATATTATTCTGTAATTATTAGCAAAGATTATGTAAATTAATTTTAATGGTTTGTGGATTTTCATTTTTGCAATATACATCCGGACTCGCATTTCCTGGAAGTTGAGATCGACGAGGTTCGCAAACTCATTTTGGATAGACAGCGTGTACGATAATGTACGAATGTTGATATCGGATAATGTTCATTAATATTTCTTAATATAATATATATATGCGTAATATAGTAATACTATGATAATACTTATAGTTACTTTAGTCAGGCTTAATGACCATTAACAATATTAAGCCATATTATTGTCTGACACATTTTATCTTAAATGAGACGCAAGGATTAAAAATCATTGGTTCGCCATTCCATGGCAATTTTCAATTAAATCTTCAATCTTATCAATATTTTCCAATTGTAATTATATCGTGCTCCTGTAACGCCACAGTAAACGAACCAATCACTTTTCGCGTTCTTTACAGCTCACTAGTTTTGCCATATAAGCCACAATCAAATATCCTCCCCCCCACCGAATACCATATTCCAGAGAAAATTGTTTTTTTATTTTTAATTAATTGAGAAGATAATTTATGATTTTTTTTTGCAAAATATAATTCTCTTTCTTGTTTGATTTCTTTATAACGTGAGTAAAAGTGAGCATACGAACAACTTCGATGGGAAAGGGAGGTCATGGCTTCATGTGTCTTGCGCCCCACGTACACCCGTTCAGCACACCATACGGTAATATTTATTATTGTCTCTTGCGTAATATAATCGAACGATAGAATTTGCGATTTCGCGGACGGATCCGCATGGTGCCGAAAAACCCTAGAATGGATCATCGAAAATAATACGACAACGCGGAACCCACGATCCGCCCGCGGGCTCTCTCTGCGTATCCCTACATTTTGGAAAATGTCTGTGAAATATATATGTGTATATATATATTTAAAAAATTTCCTAAATATATATTATAAGTGTCGCTACTGTTGTTGTTAAATGTTTTTGTCGATTACCGTCACGGCAGCCCAGTCGACTCAGGGAGCGCCTACAGTACGTAGATACACGCATATGTTCTACGCCATAACGAGCAGAGAGGAATTATCGATTTCAAATAGAATGCCAAGAAGACATTTTTCTAGGGACAAAATGGTGCTGGTAGGTATGGGTTAGCTGTATTTTAGATAGACTTTGATGACATGAAAGAAAAAAGATGAGTGGGTAAAAAACGGTGTGAAATCGTCTTGTTCGTATTACAATTATTTAGCGTTCAATCAGTTTGGCGTTGTTAATATAACTTGTGATTAGAGCAAACTGAGCTAAAAGGGAATCCAATTACTGAAAGGTTAATTAAAGGTTAGGATGGTTGACGGAAGGGAAATACGGCTACGAATCTCTTAAGCAATGCTCGAACATCCACTGAGGGCTTCCCTTAGTCTTCGGTCTACCACACGGTACAACCTATAGGCGTCTACAGGCTTACTTGATAGAGCTAATGTAATGACAGTTAGCTATCTTGAAATCGTCACGCTAGCCAAAGACAGATCAGATTATTAGTCATGAATATAAAGTTGCGCGCCTGAGAGCTAACCTTAAAATTAACAGGAACCATTTGAAATAAAAGTTTTATCGCTTAGAGCTTTTTCATTTTTGTTTAACGACCTCTTATCGCGTCTTGTTTTTTTTAACCCTCACTAAATACTCGTTACAATTGAATAAAATGTCGCGGCTTACGATAAGAACTATTGCTTTCAGACGTGCACCTTGGCGGAGTATGCATGTAGGTTCTGCCTATAATTATAAATAATAAAAAAATAATGACTAGAATAATATCGATAGGTACTACAAGATACAGTTAAATATGTACCTGAGATAGGTACGAATAAAGTCAAGAGAATGTAAGAGACTATTTGACTGAAATTGAGATCGTGATCAAGCCTTCTCGTATCGAACTGTTCGAAGTTTGGTAATTATTTGAATATATTATCTCGTGGTATCGCCATATTGGTCGATCGAGGCTCTCGATACGTAAGTGCCTCTCTCTCTTCATCTTTCTCTCTGTCTCACTCTTTTTCTCTTATTGTCACCTTCGTATCTGACCATGTGCCATCTCATTTTACATTCTATACAATTCATAGATGCATTCTGAGCATCGGTAATATTTACTTACGCGGGGCTGTACCAATCGGTGTACGAGTCGAACGCGTGGGACGCCACGGAATTCTGAGAACACATGGCACGCGATGTCCCTTCTCATCAAGCACACAAATTTAGGCTAAGTTATTATTCCTCTTTCGCGGGGACTAACCCGCAGACTCAAAAGCAATGCATAAAGTGGCCATAATGCGAATCACGTGGTATACTCACGCAATACTCGCTTCGTATACCTCACATTCGACCCCCACTGCGTTTCTAGAAGATCGTACCTTTAACGCAACATGTACTCCCCACGGCCGTATTGATCACCTCGCTGTTATAAAAGAGACATTAAATATAATATTATTCGAAAATCATCATATTTAATATTTCTAGATATTTTCATTTCATTTACTCACTGACAACGCTTGACCCAAGTTGGCAATATTGGAGACATATCGTGATTGATCGTAGTCGAAATTCAAATTCTTCGAGCTCTGATACGGCTGCAAAGAATTCATAAAGTGACCTCGTGAATCTTCCTCAGAATTGTGATGATTTCCGTTAGATATTTCCTTTAAGACTGCCGCCCTTGCTGCCATTTCCTCTGCCATGCGCTGTTCCTGCAGATACAAGAACCGTGAAAAAATTGCATAAGAATGTGTGAGAGGATACAGTAAGTACAACTTAAGGGGGCTGGATGATGAAAAAAATCCAACATTTTTATTTTTTTTTTGACTGTGGTATCTTTTCTATTAAATGAAGCCCCACGAGTTTCACTTGAAAATATGAAAAATTACTAATTTTGCAACTGCAAAAGTGAAGCAGCGCACGCAACTCTTTCTACTTATACTCGAGCTACAGTGAAATATTTAAATGTATTTTGTCACTCTTAATTTTGTAGTCTTAAAATTTCCTAAAAATATGGCTGCAATTTCCTTATTTCAAATTCATTCATTCCTAAGGGAATGTTAAATTATAGCGTTTAATACCATCCAGTTCCCTTAAGAAGAGATACGTTGAGTTACCTGTAATTCCCGGGCACGTTCCGTGCGGATGAGCTCCTTAAGATGCTGGAAACTTCCGGCCTGCGGTACTTGAGATAAAGACGAGGTTGATCCCCCCCCAACGCGAAAATTCATACGACGACGAGGCGACGGTGGATGACGATTAATCGTTCCGTAGAGACGAGTCACTTCCTCAAAGGCTCTTGTCCTGTCTGGCATACCAGTGCGTAACCTTTGACCTGCCGGTGCTTTGTGGATCACTCTACCGTAAATAGGCGCTCCCCCAGCACCCCGACTTCTTGCCACAGCATAACCGTCTATGTAAGTTGACAAAAAATGAACAATTTAAAATTTTTAAAATACTATTTTCTATCAAGATAGTACTAACCTCTATATCCTAGGGACGGTTGCGACCTGTCCATGTAGGATTCCCAAACATTGTAAGAAAATGGATCGTGATACGTCGGTATTTCGTTAGTCATCTCAGCCGCCCTGCTCTGTCGTTTACTGTATCTCCACATGGCGCGTAATTCCTCGCAAGATGGTTCTGCCATGTTGGCACGCTTGTCGCTAAAACCCATTCCACCAAGGACTGACATTTGCCCTGAGAGTGGGTGGGCGTACTGTTGCTGACCACCGGCGACAAGCAACCTGCTCGAATGTGCCAGAAATAGACTGGCCCACACAGCTATTACGAGCATTCTCTACGAAAAGCCATAAGTAACCTTACATTAGTGTCTATCGTGTAAATATTCTTTATATTTATTACCTCCTCTTCCGTCCCATACTTTCCTCTATCTCCTTTAAAGCGTAGAAACCTATTAGAGTAATAGGATAGTATAGGATGTAGGAGGTTCAGAGAGACAGCATATGATATTCTCAGAAGATCTTAAGTTCGTCCTCAACATTCGAAGTAGGTACTCAATATTCTTAATAGATATCAATGCATTCTGAACATATGCAGAGAGTACCTATTCATATGTCCATTTTAACACGTTTGTTTCTCCACCATATGAATGTTAAAGCACTTTGAGAATCACGGGTGATGCTCGTGGCAGCCAACTTGTTAAATGAATGCTCATTACATTCTGAAAATATATTCTGATAGATCCAAAATGTGGTCAGCACGTTCAAAGTACTCAGTCTCAATTCAGTGTCAGTCCTATCAAAGAACCTTCACCACAGCTTCGGATAAATTCCTAAATTTACTGTCAGTAATATGAGCATCGCCCTATCTGCTTATCTGCATGTAATTGAGTGAGAAATAACCATGTTCCCAGCACTGACAGTGAATTTCGTTAAGTACCAATAGTGCCCGGGATTTTATATGTGCAAAGGCCCTTGTACCTAAATAAATACCCTCTCCTGCTGTGCTTAAAACTATAGTTACATCAATATGTATGTATATATGTATGCTGCATTACGTTACAATACATATTAAATGAATGTCGCAAATGTGCCAACGTAATATTGTATTAAATGTAGAATTATTGACATTAGGGAAAATTAAAGGTTAATTTTTACAAATGTATACAGTGAGGAAAATGGCTGGTAGATTGAGTAGAATATCGTTTACTAGTGACGAACCAAATTTTTAGTTAGTACAACGAAATTTGTGGTTCCTTCAACAAATATTGGGTTCAGTGGATTAAAATATGTTTGGGGTAATCAAAGATTTGTTTTGTTAATTAAAAGTTTGTTTTGCCTCCCGCAAACGCTAATTTAGTCAAACCAACAGTATTTTTCACAGTATACGATCTACGAATTTTGGACTTTATACGTACATTCACGTGGAGACTGAATGCTGTATTTGGAACGTGCTGTAGAAATTCTAAATCTATTAGAGCATATCTTCAGAATATACTGAGCATTCATTTGAAGCAAACACATGAATATCATTTTGCTATCTGGGATATAACTGTACCAACTCAAATTTCCTTTGAAGTCACAATACATACTTGTATTTACTACATACGAGTAGCGAGGCTTAATTCGAGTCCTAAGAGAATTATGTTCTATTTTCGACTATTGTAATTCTAAGTGCTTTCGTCTGGCAATACGCTGATTAGATTGGAAACTAACAGCTGGCACATTAACGATTGCCAGTATTTCGTTATACTCGTTAACAGCGGTGCTCGCATCAAAATTATATACGAAAATGGATGCTTGAACATCGTGATTAAGGAATTTCCCTGCTTAACGAAATAATATAAATGCGATATTGTTTAGTGAAATCACGTGACGTCATTCTGAATAACATGCGTATGTTATACATATTTTTACTTCTGATGTCTCATCCTCTTTCGCGGATTGCAAACTACAGTATCGCGTTAAGCTAGAGTGTTTAGAGCTTTAAACTCTAAGACAATGTTGGTCGGTGAACAAGACGTTGGAAAATTACAACCTTAAGTTTAATTCGTTTATTAAGATTATATATCACGTGACAGAATAAAGTGCTTATTTCGGATCACTTTTTCTGATTTCATCTATGACTCTATTCCTATGACCCGAATTAAGACCTGCTCCAATATAGATCTACGAGTTTCAATTGCAGTCAAAGTTCAGTCCCTGTCCGCTCAGCCTCTCTGTAAATTCAGTTGCTGTCCAGTTCGTAACTATCGTTACGAAAGTCTTGTACAATTTCGTAACGAGAACCTCGTGTCTTATTTACGTACCTCACTTAACCTCCATCTTTTTGATTAGTAACATCTTGCAACAAGTCTAGTCTAGAGATGAGTACTACATCAAACGCTTTTTGCAAGTGATCACGAAAATATAATTAGTCGTGTAGAAACTAGTGTGCCACTTGTTACATTCATTTCTACAACCCTGTTCAAACATTTTCATTGGTCAAAATTCACGTGATTTTCGGACAGGGACTGTGGTTTACTGTAGTTTGAAGTATAAAATATCTGATCAAGTTACATTTCTTTAACTCTGTTTGAAACTCTCTATTTATTTTCGATTTCTTTCTATTTTATTACATTATCTTCCAACTTACCGCTGATGTTTTCAGTCTGTTTCGGTGGTGATACTTGGATTATGTTGTTACAGATATGTTGTAAGATATGTGCTGTGTTTATGAATTTTCTGGAACAGTTCAAACAAATTGCAAATAGATGACAAATGTACGATAACTTATTTGTTTTAATTTATTATTTTATGAGGTGTTGCGATTGATTATATTTATATAAAGATGAAGATAAACTGAATAACTACCCGCGTAGGAATTTATTGGGTTAGCCCAAATAAGATATGGTTCCTTTACACAGATATTAACAAGACTTCCATAATAAGTTTCCCTTACGAGTGCGTAACTAGTTGGGCTTTATCCAGGCATTCATATTAATATGCAGATTTTCGTGTTAATGCCTTGCTAGGCTCGAATTACGAATTAGATGGGTATTTGCAATAAATTTATCGGGGATTTCCTCAGTAATCATCACTTAGAAGCTAGTTAGAATTTTGGTATTAATGGACGATATTTTTAGAATCGTTTTCCTAGTTAGTTTCATGCATAAATGAAATACGAAATGTAATTATAAATGATACTTCGACTGAGAATTATAATGGACAATATTATAAATTAATACTCATGGTTTCCGGATGGAAGTCGCGTCTGTGTTTAGCTTCTTGCCGACGTTTCGCAAACATTTCAGTCTGCATCATCAGGGCTAGGGGGCTCCGATACTGAAGCTCCCTGTTGTCAGGAAGTCTTGATATACCTATGATCACTCGTGCGGATCAGTGTTTCAGCCAATCATAAGTTGTTTAGTTGATCAGCTAACAATTTTTTAACAAAATTTTCTAACCTAACCAATCATAAGTTGTTTAGTTGATCAGCTGATCAATTAGTAAAGTGATGTTCCTTGTTAGACAACATTTTAGAATGCGCTAGTAGAACACCGGGGCTCATTTTGATGCGTCTAACGAGGAGCGTGGCCTCCGTTATATGTAAAGAACACTCGCTCTTAGGGTCCATAAGGGAGAAACCGTCTCTTGTGCGTACGAGACGTAAACGGTTTTAAACACCATTTAATAAAAATTTCTCTTAGTTAAACACATCGAAGTGTAAATGACCGATCAGATCGACCGTCCTGTCTTCACTGACGAATGCCTGCCTATTCGTGAGACCCATATTCTTGCCCGCTGTATCAGCCATATGACCGGGCGTGTCGTCGTACTAGAGCACGCTCGAGAATTGTGACCCCCTAGCGGCTGGCCCGTAATTTAATAGCGTCTCTATATAGGCCCTGTAAGCGTACGCGTTGTTAGGCGGCGATACGAGTTTCTGATTAAGAAACACGTCCACCTGATTGAATAGCGAGTGTAGCAGATTGTTAACAGGGGCCGCTTTGCTCAGCGCGTCCGGTGCTAACGCATCCTTGGATCTTAACTGCACCCGTAAATTCAGCATGATGTGGGCTAGATCGAGATATTCGTCACTGTTACCCAGCACAACAAACTCGATGAGCGAGTTATCGATCAGCGATGAGATGGGTTTATACTGAGCACTCTCTATAGTAGTCTGCGTTGGCGGTAGTGTATAGAGCTCGAGCTCCGAATACATACACTCGGAGGAATGCGCGTGTAGGAAGGCCATGATAGAGATAGCGCTCAGGAGAAGATATCCAACACACTCCGCTTAATTTTTTTACTACCGATCCTACAACTATTTTTTGGTTTCTTGGTTTTGGCTTTTATTCTTTTACTACTTGTTTTTTTTTCTATGTGGGGCGACCTTTTTTTTGGTACTTCTCTTTTTCTTATGCTTGTTAGCAGCTCTTGAGGGTGAGGCGATGCTCCTTCCAGCGACGCCGATGATAGAGTGGCCACCGCGCGATCGTTTTACAGCATTATAGCCCGATTCTTTCATGAGCCCGTCAATTTTCGCTTCCGCCTTACGTTTAAGATTGATACCGGATTCGGCTGCCCTGGTGCGAAACACCTGTTACAGCGGAGCGCCGCATTCACTGACGTCTGTCAAGATATTCATGCCCGCACGCACGGCGTCCTTACCGACGGCTCGGGCTCCTCTCCATAGCAAACGTAACACGCGCCGAAACAGACCACCGAGAAAGCTACCGATATCATGCCCTCGCTGATACGGTGACCCCGCGAACACCCGAAATTTCATAGAATAACCCCCACCGATCTGCGAGTCGTAGTAATCGGTGTAATGAGCCATCAGTCTGGCCGTTTAAAGTGTAGTGTTACAGAGTGCGTCCCTGATTCGAATGGTATAGGTTCGCCCAGCTGGTCTCTTATATCGATGTCGATGGTTTGAAAAGTTGTGCGGAGCAGTGGTATATACTTTAACGGTGAGAACGAGAGCATTTTCACGGCGGCGTACGCGTATTTGTTATCTGGCTGCAGGAGAACCACGCGAAGCAGGAGCGTTTGGACGTCTCGAGTGATATACGGCTCGCAGACGTCGGTGTAAACGAAAAGCATCTTAGGTAGGGCGTTGATCAAGCTAGTCGGCTGATCAGCCATGACAACGGGTTCTGCTTTCGACACCATGACCGACTCGGTAAAACCTAGGATGCGTGCCAGAGATCGGCAGAGCCTCAACTCGTGCGGATCGTCTAGATCGTTATCGGTGGAGACGAACGATACACTCGCGTAACCGCCTAGTTTCAAGCGCCAGAGCTCTAGTTTCAAGCGCCTCGTCATAGCCCTGGTAGCATTTATTTCGTCAGCACGCGTCTTTACTCATCGTAAACACCGTGCGCTACGTTAGAACCCATCATCATAAGCCCCACTACCGCCTCCTTGTGGTTCTTCTTCAGTTTGGTGCGGGTGGTGACAATACCCACGTGATCCTAGTCTTTTAGCGCAGCGTGTACATAAAGAAAGGTTATAGGGATCTGTATTTCGACCAAAGCAACAGACCATGTCCCATGTAAATCAATTTGATGCGGTGGATGCGTCATAAAACTGATAGTTTTATTTTGGGGGTAGTTTGACGTACTGTTGTTACCAGGAACAACGAGATAAAACTGGTCCTTCATTGTTCTTTAAGTGGGACACCGGTATCCATGAATTAAATTTCTCAGGATAACCGACCCTGCTGACCAGTACTTTTTGGGCTTTCCCACGACCGCTTCGATTTATTATACGATCGACGAAAAACGCGTCCTTTGCGAGGTCCTTGCGAACTCAAACGAGCTCCTCCTCGTAAAAAATACCGTCAATCTCCTCACCGGCGAGATCTTCTAAGATGTAGACGGGTGGTTTCCTCGTTGTACCTAGGCGAACGATTTTAAAAATTTCTCGAGTCCAGCCCCCCTCGTAACCTTTCGCAAAAGGGTTCCAGCGCTACTGATGCGTACCAGGTCACCGACACCGCATTTAGAGATACGCGAGCTCGCTGTGGCGTATCGCATGGGTAGGTTCATACGTGCCTTAGCGACATTATACATGGTTACATCGACTGGGCACATTCTTATCGCAGAGTGGCGTGTCCTGTTGTACTATTCCACGAGGCTCTGAAGAATGTCTATGTACCGCCGAGACATGCGTAGCCTCCGACCTCTCAACTGGCAGTGGAACCATGAACAAAAATTTGCCCCGCTTATATAGGCTTGGGAGGTGCTATGCCCGCAGCCAATCAGCGCTGACCTGCTTGCCGTACCCCTTCCAGGACGCTAGCTCGCTTTCCGTATTCCTACCAGAGCTCTAATAGCCAACCGGTGGACGGATTTTAACATTCACTGTTTTGTTAACAAAAACTGCTATTACATCATAATAATGCTAATCAAGATCAATTTTACATCTAACGGTATCGCTCCAGCAATTTTTGTCAACCTTCATAACCCTGGATCGCATCCTTGATAAACCTCTGGTTAGACTATTCACTTAACCCTTTCAGAATTCGCACAATGACGTCCTGGTAACAAATCATTCCTATTTTAATTTTAGATTACTTAATGCCGTGCGGATAATGCTCATTAGTAGATAACTAAGTATATTTTTTAATCTTACAAAATAAACCATTCAACTTAGTTATAACAATATGTGACTGATTAAACAATAATAAAATTCTTTCTTCTAAAATTAATCCGACTACTTAAATCATATCTCGCCACTGTACCTATCTTAGTTTAGGAGATATTACAAATTTTCCCCCACTATTTCCTGGAATCAACCGTCAATTCTCAGAATTCCCCAACGGTTTAGGAAATTTTCCATTACCAAGCATAGGAAAACAGTAGCTCTCAACTTAAGGAACCTTTTCTCAAAAAATTATTACTAAACACATGCATGCATTCACAGAACATGATAACCACTGTCAGAGCTGCATCTTACACAGTATATCTATATTTTAATAGTTACCATTGAACTATGGCTGTTTAATTAACTTTCCAAGATCTGTTCTGATAGATATTAAGAACTCTACTATTGTTATTACTTGCACTAATTAACTTTAACATTAACCACTTTATGCATTTGTAATAATGATTTGAAGTTTTACCATTGAACACCCCGTACTATTCCTAGCTTATCATTGCCACCTGATGTTAGCTACTTGGGTAGGTGTCACCTATTGCTTACTTATATTTTACCATCAATAGATATGACTGATACTTGTCTAACTCGACCTTTGCCTCATGACTATTTAACACTGATTATGCCTTCATTTCGCAATATTAACTCTCATGCAAATTCGAATTATAACAAGTGTTACGTCACTCTATCGTAGTTTAACCAGAACTTTACAAGTAGAACTATTGAACCTGACTTGACTCGACCGTTAATGTAACACTGATATCTTTTATCAACTCAACTGACTATTCTTGACATCCTATAAGACTCATTATGGTTATCATTTCATATGCATGCCTTAATCTATAACAATCCATACAGGTATCTTAATAATGAATATTTGTACTGTCATCCAGAACAATAAAATCCTAATTTAACATAAACAAAAAACTTGTTTATACTATTTTGCCCTGTTGACAGTTATGTAAGATTATCTCATTACTAAGAACAAAACCATCAAAGTCTTATACTGCAATAGCCTAACACTATCGAATAATACTGTTATTTTGACATGTACTTTAAGATTTCTATTCTCAATACATGTAACTTAATAAATACAAAAAATCTTATCCCACCCTTTGCTGGCACGTCTCGTCCGCAGCTCCTTCTCGTGGCATGACAATTATTAAGAGACGCGGCAGCGTCTCGAGACAAGTACATTTTAAAAACCGTCGGTATACCGTCGGTAAAATCGCTTGACG
>JAYRCB010000279.1:0-120648 GCA_036026315.1 Trachelus stipa
CACTGAGCAAGCTCAGCGGATGAGGCGGAAGGGCAACCCCCGACACCATGGTCTATACGTCTAGCTTCACTAACAGGATGACTACTCTTTTATGACTACTCGAATGAATATGCTCGACCCGACCAAGGAAATAGGAAAAGTAAGACAAACACAACGGAAAGTGATAGGGAATTGAGTGAAACGAGAAGAGAGAAAGGAAGATAGAATTTAAGAAGTTAAAAAGTAGAAAATTAAGGAATGGGGGTATAAAAGTAAAGAAAGAAATAAAGAAATAAGGAAGTAAAGACGAAATAAATATAGAAATAGAAGAAGGTTGGAAATGGATACGACGGGTTTTTCCAAGAGACCAGTATAGGAGACCGGCTCGTGGAAGAATGAGCTCTCCGAGTCCAGGCACTGCCTCGAGCGCTCTCCCCACTCTCCCCCTGCTCTCGCCGCCTGCTCACACTCGCCGAGTCCTGCGCGACCAATTTGCGCACACACAATTTTGGGCAACTTCCAGTACTTCTAAATATGCTTGGCCAGAATTTCCGATTTCTAAGTGTTAATATTTTATTTTATTGATTTCATTACTTATTTTAATGTTCCAAACACCTAATTTATTTACGATTTAGTGGAAAAAGTAAAAAAAGTAGGAAGTATAAGGGGGCGAAATGGGCCCCTCCCCGCCCATTTCCGTGAGGTCCTTCCTCTCCACAAGGGAGCAACGACCCCTCCGAGGTAATTTAAGGTAATTTAAACGCGGAAGGTCTACCCCTAGTCAAGGATTCACCGCAACGCAAGACCACGGGCGCAGCAGCCGACGGCGCCCTTGCGAGCACCACCAGGACGTCCCGAGGAACGACATTTGACGCTACAACCTTTCGTTTCTTCCCACCGAGCAAGCTCAGTGAGTTAGACGTAAGGGACCTCGTCCGCCGCCGTGCTTCTGTACGAATGCCTCTTATCTTACCTACGTGAAGTCTGCACTGATGAAACACTTTTCAAAAATTCAGGTGCTACACGGTTGTGAAGTTGGCACCTCACTTTCTTAAAAATGTCCTAAAAATGTTTCAACAATAGGCTTTTTCATTAGTTCTTGAGAAGTTCTATAGTTCCCGGTCGCCTTCTAAGAATTGCTTTGGGAACCAGCGGTGAGATAGCGGAGAACCTCTGCCCGCCAAGCTACGCGTTCGTGTCACGTTTAGTTCGGCTACGACGGGATTCGCATTGTCGACGGAGGCGATGATAACAAAATCCTACTTCCAGACTCGCCGCTACGATTTAGCGCCATGATTTTGGTATCGCCTAAAACCGTAGCGTTGTGAATCTCCTACTCATCTCTATCGTAACAGTGACGAAGGTAGTTCAAACTTCAAGTTATATGCACAACACTGGGTTAAATGCAGTCATCAGAAGTTACCACAAGATGGCGATAGTTTAGCTTTTAAACCGGCGGAGTGAATGCTAATGTAAAATGTTTCGAGTTTCCACTAGTGAAATTTGTAATGTCATGGAAATCATGTGAATTGGTTTTATCGACTAGAAAACGGGTTGAATGTGAATTGGGTGATGAGAGTGCAGCACCCGTGTCTGAGATTTATTGACATCTTACTCCAGTGATCTTTAACAACGAGAGTATAAAATACTTCTCATAATTTCTCGTATACAAGAAAGGGAAAACTCTTTTTGTCTGTGAACCGAAGATGGGTGTGCTAGGTGGTAGAAATTTGGAAGCAATGGAAGTGGAGGTTAGCAATACTGAAGTATCAAATGGTGATGGTGATACCGGGGATAAGAAAGATGTGGATTTACTAACAATTCACGATCTACGAGAGCATACTCGCCAAATTGAGAAAGCTGTTCAAAACAAAGAACCCAGATTCATTCTTCGTGTTCTGCGTGCTCTTCCGAATACTAGACGCAAACTTAATCCTGTGGTACTTCGTGGGGTCATCGGAGGATTCTATACACGCTCTGCAGCTGAACGAGAAGCCCTTCTAGCATGGGTGGAAGAACCAATGGATACGGAAGGTGCTCAGGCTACTATTCAACGATTTCGGAGTTCTGCGTCTCCTCTTCTTCCTGAGATTGATGCATATATTCATTTATTGGTTTTGGTGCGTCTAATAGACACAAGAAAATATCAAGAGGCTGTACAATGCTCCGAAGCTTTAGTACAGAAAATTGTTGCACAGAATCGCAGAACTATCGATCTTATCGCAGCCAAGTGTTATTTTTACCATTCACGTGCCTATGAACTAACGGATCAACTTGATAAAATTAGAGGCTTCCTGCACTCTAGACTGCGTACAGCGACCCTACGTAATGACTATGAAGGACAAGCTGTACTCATAAATTGTCTACTACGTAATTATCTTCATTACAACCTTTATGACCAAGCTGACAAACTTGTGCTGAAATCTACGTTTCCTGAATCTGCCAGTAACAATGAATGGGCACGTTTCCTGTATTATTTGGGAAGGATTAAAGCTGCAAGATTAGAGTACTCTGCTGCACATAAGTACCTTGTTCAAGCCATGCGCAAAGCACCGCAAACAACGGCCGTCGGTTTTCGTCAGACCGTCCAGAAGCTCGCAGTAACGGTTGAACTATTGCTAGGAGATATTCCCGAGAGGCAAATCTTTAGGCAAGCTCCTGTTCGAAGAGCACTTGCACCATACTTTCAATTAACACAAGCAGTGAGATTGGGAAATCTTCAACGATTTGGTGAAGTTCTTGAGAACTTTGGTCCACAGTTCAGAGCAGACCATACATTCACTCTTATTCTACGTTTGAGGCATAATGTCATCAAAACAGCCATTAGATCAATTGGCCTGTCATACTCTCGGATTTCACCTGGAGACATTGCTCGTAAACTTGGACTTGATTCTGGTGTAGATGCTGAATTCATAGTTGCAAAGGCTATTCGTGATGGAGTGATTGAAGCCACCCTGGATCCGGAAAATGGCTATATGCGTAGCAAAGAAACTACAGATATTTACTGTACCAGAGAGCCATTGTTGGCATTCCATCAACGCATTACTTTCTGCTTGGATCTTCATAACCAGAGTGTTAAGGCAATGAGATATCCCCCAAAGTCATATGGGAAGGACTTAGAATCGGCCGAAGAACGCAGGGAAAGAGAACAACAGGATCTAGAGTTAGCTAAGGAAATGGCTGAGGAGGACGATGACGGATTTCCATAAAATACTGTAGAAAGTTAATTAACAATGGTCTATCACTACTATCGCTCGATTTTCTTTCTGTAATAATTAAGTTATCAATAAAATTACATTTTGAGATTTGTAAACACTCAATAGCAAGTTTCATTTAACCTATTTCTGATATTCTATGATAGCTCGTATCTAAATTTTATTGTACAATAATGTGAAATTTAAAAATTTGCGTTTGGTATTTATAATACCAATATATCTAATAAATAACTAATCATAACTGTATAGACGTAGTTTTGCTTCTTTTCAATTGTAGCATAACCTAAAAACTGAAAGCTATACGATTCCGAAGATGAGGAAGTTCACTCCATTTCTACGAGCAAAAATCCGCGTACAATTTTTGAGAGACGCCAGTACGTCTTACAAACAATCCCCTGCTGAATATTGTATGGACTTAGTCAGGTATGTTTATAAAAACATTATTTTATAAAATTATTCTTCCTTAGTTTCCAACCTCTCTCAATATCTAAATAATTATCATTTGCAGAAAGAGTGACTATGAAAATTTTCTATGTTCTCTCTTATTAACAAATAATATTGTACCAGCAGCATTTGCTGTACGAGCATTTAATATAGAAGTTGCCCAAATTCAGGATCAAGTGCATGACAATAATATAGGAATAATGAGGTTCAAGTTTTGGGAAGACTCTCTCAATAAGATATACGATGGTGTTCCACCTAGGAGTCCCATAGCCTTGGAATTGCACAGGGTATGTATGTCAAAAGAAAAATGCTACTGATAATTCATATTTGGTAATGAGGGAAAAATCTAATTCAATTTTTTCTTCAGGTATTACAGAGGTATAAACTTTCAAAAAGATACTTCAAGCGTTTAATCCACTCTCGTGCTGAAAGGATGGGCATTTCAACATTTGCAGACTTGGAATCCTTGGAAAAGTATTCAGAGAATACAGTTTCATCTATTTATTATTTATTACTGGAAGCTAATGGTATACAAAATATACATGCAGATCACGCTGCTAGTCATCTTGGTAAAGCACATGGGATTGTCACATTGCTTCGTTCTATTCCTCACAATGCTCAAAGAGGAGTAATAGTTCTTCCACGGGACATATTAATGAAACACAGTGTCTCCGAGGAAGAAATTTTTCGTGGAAAATCTGGACAGGATTTGAGTAACACAATTTTTGATGTTGCGTCTCAAGCAAAACAGCATCTAGACAAAGTTTGTACTTCTGAAATGTTCTTGATGACAGAAACTCTATTAATAATTTTTTATGATTATTGCAATCAAATATTTAATATTTACTTTTTTATTTTAGGCTCGAAAATTAAAGAGTGATGTGCCCAAGGATGTTAAATTAATTTTCCTACCAGCTACTTGCATTGATATATATTTAGAAAAACTACGAAAAGTGGACTTCAACGTCTTTCATCCTAGTTTATATGTACGTAATAACTTACTCCCGTTACATTTGTTACGACGTAAACTGTTTTCGAGTAATTATTAAGAACACATATAGCTGTTATGTAAATAGAAAATTGAGATGTATAAAATTTAACTTATCTTAATAAAGCACTTCTATCCCAAGTCACATAGTATACAATTCAAAAGTTCTAAATAAATATGAATATTCCACCTCTATTATCTTAGTACCCCGATTTATCAAGAATATATTAGTATTTTAGTAACTTTTAATAAGAGGTAATAGAAATGTAAAATTGCAATAAATCAACATTATTTTCATTTTTATATTCCTAAAATTGGAACGATAAATCTTTAAACGCATCTTTAAAGTATTTATTCTTGTCGCAGGGTGCAAATCCTCGAATGCACCCTGTCTGGTTAGGTTGTAATTAACCATGCCTAAGATGAATTATTGAAAGAGACATGCGGTATCTGCGCATGTATTGTTCTGCGACCTTGGCCGAAAAAAAATAAATCAAATACGATGAGAACCTGGAAAAAGATTCGGTAGAAATACGAGAAGAAAGAACTCTGAATTATCGAAGATACGCAAGACATGACAAGATTTGGAGTTACGTCGCCATTAGCCATTACGAAGTTCAGCTCAATTGCGCTGCAGTATAAGCTTTGTTCACCATTTTTACCGCCATCATGGACGTTCGTCTCTATGACTCGGCGATTTGTCGGCTCTGTGCAGAAGATAATGGCAACGGGGAATTATTATACACAGCCAACGGTGATGAACCCGATTTAAGCTCCATGGTGAATCGGTACTTGCCACTCAAGGTATGATAATTCGCGAGGTACTACAGTTCATTCAGTCCCTAACTTGACTTCCTACCATAGACAATATGGAGGCTCCACTGATTTTCATTGACCGGTCCTGCCATACTACACGAATCAACATATTGCACATATTTTCACGGCTCTTCTGTTCTCTGTGGATAATATATCCTGGAAAAATTCTTTCTGCCGCCAAGAAATTATCGGAAGTGAAATTTTGAGGTTATCCCAATACCTTTACTACTGTTTCAATTTGAGCATTGAAACGAGTTACATTCCGTATGTGCCTAAACTCAAAATGTTGCTGCTTTTTAAAAGCTGCTAATTAAATTGATTTCCAACTGATCCTCAGAGCCCAGTTCTCATCTTTCTGTTCTAGACTTAGCTTGAATGTAATATGTGACAAAATATAGCCATTCCATGTATTGTTCCACAATAGATCATCACACAAGTTATCGGTCACTCTTGTTTTCAAATATAATAAAAGATTAACAAAAGTATAATATTTTCTATTTTGTCTCCAGCGAACAACTGAATGGTTTATTGTTATAAATATTATCTGTAAGGTTTTCATGTTAAATGTAAAGATTTTTCTAGAAAACTGTATTAATGCCAGTACTCAATCAATTTATCAGTAATAAGGAATATGTTAATTGTAAGATACTAATGTATGTTACTTTTGTAAAGATACGGGACGACGGAAGATTACCAAGGACAATATGTCCAGGATGCAATATTCAGCTAGAAGCCACGGTGCAATTCTTCGAATTGCTTGTGGATGGCCAGAGAAAAATTCGAGAAATGTGGAAGCAGCAAGTGGAGCAACAACGCAAGGCAGAAAGAGATCGGTTGCGAGCAGAAAGAGAAAGTACAGAAATCGAATTAGAAACTCCAGAATTAGATGGTTTCAGCCAGGATAATGAAGATCAAGGAATTGAACAACAAATAATTATAAAAAGTAATTGTTTTAATATTATAAAAAGGTCACTTCTGTTACATGATAATAATCAAATCTATTGCGCTTCTCATGTATTGCAATATCATTTTCATCTGTAGTTATGCCTGATGGAACTTTATACACTGCTGAGCACGAAATAAGCTTACAAATGGAAGGCTTAAATAAACCTAGAAGAAAAAGAGGTCGGCCGCCTAAAATACACAATGAAATAGATAATAAGGTACAGCATATTCTTTGTTGAGATAATATACTGAACATTCTTATTTTAACTTATTTTTTATTGAAAAGATTTTGAAAGAGGAATTACCAGAAGTAACTAGCCAAGGTGAAGAGGATAAGCAAGAGGAAGAAATTGACGACGTGGATGGCGATGGTAGACGTCGTCGAAGACGTAAAGTTCCCAAAAGGTCTGTTGACTTTTGAAAATTCGGTTTGTCAGTTTAATTTAACATTCTAAACAGTTCATTCGCGTAGATTCATGGAAGCAGTCCAAGGTAAAGAATTGGAGAGGATATTCAAGGAAGAAGGTGTAATCGACGAAGAAGATGACGACAATCAAGAAGAGGATTATGATGATACTGAGGAACGCCTAAATGTTCCAACTCCTGATGGTCATGAAGGTTGTATTTTAGTATCCTGATTTGCAATTGACATTTTAATAAATTACCACATAACGTATTCTATCTAATACAGAAATTATTGGGCATTTGGAAACTCAGGAAGGCAAGGATTTGGGTGAGCTAGTCATTGTAAATCGTGGCCGCGGCCGAGGGCGACCTAAGTTACGGCGACGTAAAAATAAATTTACGTGCAACCTCTGTGGCCGAGGTTTTCTACAGCGTAGCAGATACATTATGCATAAGTAAATACAATTTAATATATAACAGATCCTTTGAGGAAATTGTACTATTCTATTGTTTTTCGCTACAGGAGTTTCCATAAAAGTGTAAAGTATGAGTGTAGCCAATGCAAGAAGCAGTTTAGTAATAGGGACAATTTTGCTCTTCATCAAAGGACTGCAGGACACAGTGGAGAAGGTATAATAAACGTTGAAGAAAATGAAACAAATGTTCGGGATGTATCGATAAAAAATATTATCGATGAAGTTGACCCTATTGAACCTGCGATCTCTTCAGAAAAACGAGTATCTGACAATATCACCGTGCAAGAGTCACCTGCCGTTGACGAGCAAAATAGTTCAAAAGAGCACATCGAATGTGAACAATGCCAAAAGCATTTTCAATCTAAGCAAATTTACGAGACGCACATAAAAGTTGTTCATCACGATGAAAAACCATTTACGTGCAATATTTGTAATAAAACGTTTGCTTATCTCACGAGTCTTAAGGGTCACATGCTAACACACGAGGTGAGAATCAAATGAATATCAACAGTAAATTTTACTATTAAGTTTTTAAATCTAGACATTAAATCCTCAGGGAAACAAGTCGGATAAAGGTTTTCCTTGTGATATATGCGGTAAAGTTTTGAATCACCCAAGTTCAGTAGTCTATCACAAAGAAGCTGAACACAACAATGGTCGGAGATTCGTATGTAACAAATGCGGAAAGAGTTTCAAGCACAAACAGCTCTTACAGCGACATCAGTTGGTCCATTCAGACGACCGACCTTACATATGCAAGTCCTGCGGCGCAAGCTTCAAAACTAAGGCGAATTTAATAAACCATCAGTCGACACATACCGGCGAGAAAAAATATTTTTGTGAAATTTGTGGGCAGCAATTCGCGCACAAAACAAGCCTCACGTTACATTACAGATGGCACACTGGTCACAAGCCGTACACTTGTGAAGTGTGCCAAAAAAGTTTCTCCCAAAATGGTAATCTCCAAGAGCACATGCGAATTCACACTGGTGAGAAACCATACTGCTGTGATTATTGCGGCCGAAAATTTACAACTTCCTCGCAATTCAAATTACACGTCAAAAGACATACTGGTGAGCGGCCGTGGAAGTGTGAGTTTTGTGCCAAATGTTTTTTGCACAAGGACACTTGGAAGTGTCATGTGCGAAGACACAAGGGTGAACGACCATTCCAGTGTGCTCATTGTAATCGGGGATTCACCGAGCAATGGGCTCTTAAGAAACACCTTCGATTGCATACAGGCAAGCTTATGGATTTGTAGCATATTTACTCTTCAAAATATTAAAAACAGCAGAAGTATTGAATTGGTATTATTTCCAGGAGAGAAACCATACTCCTGTGACGTTTGCGGAAAAGCATTCGCAGACTGTTCGAATTTGACGAAACATAAAAAAGTACACAGGGACAATAAAATGATAGGAATGGGCGAGTTGGCGGAAGGTTCCGCCATTGGTGAAGTCTGGCAAATTTTACCAGGATCTCAGGAAGGAGATGAAAATTCACTCGGGGATCATATGGCTCAACTAATTGCCGCAGATGAAGGTTCCGGTGATGGTACTCCACAAATCATATATGTCTCTTATCAAGATCCTGACAATCCTAATCAATCTAGGACCCTGCATTTCGGTAAAATTTTTGTCTGCATTGGTTTTTGTACAATTTACTAGCGAATATTAATATTAAACATTTGTAAACATACTAATAGTGGATGCTGGTATTATGGAGGACAAGGAAGAAGTTCCAGCAACCACCGGCCAATCATTGCCATCCTTGGATGCGGATGATGGGGAAATCGTACCGGAACAGCCACAACAGAGACGATGCCATGAGAATTCTCAAGAGAGAATGGATATGGAGCTCTCAGAATCCGATTTACAGCTTCAGGTATTTTTTTTACTAACAAATAATACATAACATAACCTGAATCAATAAAAACACGAGTAGGGTACAAACCTATAATCCTCAATCCGTTTTCTTAGATCACCGATGAGGAAGGGAATCCCATTCCATTGTCTATTCAGGATGCGCGGCAATTACTCTCACAGGGGCAATTTGTTAGTCAACTGAATGACGGACAAACCATTAGAGTGCATTCTGGTGTTGTATCACAAGAATTAGCAGAACAGTTGAATGTTCAAGTACACCAGTCAGTTGGAATAGAAGGAATAAATCAAGGGACTACTGATGAAACGAAATGTCCTCCTTCAGCAACTACTTCCCAGACCGATGCGGAAGCCATCGTCAAAGCACTTGAGGTACGCTGTATCGCATAATAATGTAGAAACTTGTTTTGTTATGAAAAATTATTGTTATCCAGGATGAAGATACGGATGCTACTGCTGTAGCTGTAGTAAACCAAATGGGATCGGAAGAGCAAGAAGAAATAATGAATGGGGAACAGACAATTGAGTTCACGACTCAGGATGGTCAGAAAGTGCGACTCGTAACGTCTTATCACGTGGATCCATTGCAGCTTGCGTCCGAGTACCTGACTATCGTCTAAGATCGATTGATTCGTAAATTTCTGTAGTTACCAAAAAGGTGACTCATTATGATGAAAAAAGAAATCTCAAATGAGAAGAACGGGAGAGAATTTGTAATAAATTAGTGAAATAAGTTAGGAATAAAATATTGAAAGTGATATGAGCAAGAATCAATTAATATCCGACATTCAATTTCTTCTTTTATTTATTCGTGTAATGCGACAAGTAGCGATTTAAAAAATTCAACTAAACCACAAGATGAGTATCATTTAAGAGGTACAGTATTATGGATCTGATCACGTGTACTCTTGTTCAATCTGAAACTCAATATCAATGACTGATTATATAAAAGACAATCTTAAATCGACCGGGATCACAGTGGTGGATTTATATATTATATATTTTCATTGGTTTCCATTGTTCCGTTTTTTTCTCTACCTTTTTTCATTTGCCAAGCAAAATATATTGTGTGCACATTTATAATTGATAGTTGTGAACGTAGACACGCGTAAAAATATATTACTTGAAAGGAAAAATAGAGAAACACCGAGGCAGAATCCACGAAATTGCGTGCATCTCTTAAGCTCATAGTAGATCCATCGAGTTAGCCTTTTTTTTTTATTCACCAGCGAATTATCCTGAACTAGTTAACATAAAGTTTTGAGTGTAATCGTACTCTATCGTGGGAATGACCGACTGCACAAATTTTAGGAAAATAATGAGATACATATGAACACCCAGCTCGCCTCCACCTTCCATAACTGTTTCAATGATTTTCTTCATAACTTCAGCATGTCGACACGGATGTACGGAAGCCATTGGCGGTCCTGGCATGTGAGGATGACTTTCCATGGTAACTGTCTTTTTTGCGTGATCTTGACTAACATCCTCATACATCTCTTCCACAGAAAGTGGTTTTCGACTTTCATTGTATCCAAACAACCAAAGCCTAGGTGTCTGATAATATTTGTCATATGTAATATGAAGGTCATACGTCCGTGTACGAATTATTTCACCCTCGGAGAATGAGTCTCGCTTCTCTTTTACTGATTTCTTAGCAGGTTCTGCTGCATACTAGGATGAATATTGTTCATCAATATCTTATACTCCATAATACTTGATTTTACATATTGAAACGTATAATAAAAAATTACCTTGTCTTCTTCATCCAGCATACCACTAACTTCAAAGGCCTCCATGTCTGCAGCTTCTTCATCATCATCATCATCTTCATTGGTCTCTCCTGCTTCAGCATCTTGACTTGGTTGTGTTTCCCCTAAGGTCATTTCAGTAACCTTCTCTTCTATTCCACCTAAACTAGTATCATAGTGATGAGTATCTACCCATCCTCCTTCAGGATCATCAGCTTCTATAATTCGCTCCTGATCCTCGCAATACTCAATCTAAACAATTTTTTAATTCCTTATAACTCCATCGTGTATGACAAAGACAGTAAAAGAAATTGATATTTTGAAATATACACCTGTTTACATCTACGTGTACATGGCACATGTCTTGTCAATAAAAATTGCTTATTTCTTGGCAAGTATGATTTGATTCTATCCTCATCGCCAGTAGCCCATTGCCAGGTGGGACAATGGTGGACCAAATGATCACCAGCAGCCACAAACTCTTCTGGAGTCAAAACACCTGTCTCTCTGAACTTACTCTCCTAAAAATCATAAAACATAAATTGAATGTATTAAGGCTGTGTATAAAACAGCCTTTCACCAACAAGCATATAAAATGTCTGAATGTCTTATGAAATAGAGAAAAATCAATATGAGAGTAGCATAACAAATGTAACTAATAAAAATCAATGAATTTACCTTGAGAACCGGTGTTAGGTACTCGGCAACACCAAGCGCAGTACCCTTAACTGAATTGATTACACTCTGCATTGTACTGCAACGCTACCCAATATTTGCGCACAATATTCACGTCACTGATTCAATGTTGTGACACACCTCAAGCGCGAAAAGAGTCACACCTCATAGCGACTTTTTCGAACTTCCTTAAATGACTGCTCTTCTTTTTATGCTCTTATCGATTTCACTGATTCAGCTGACAAGGTGAACGGTATGTCCTCATGTGCGTACTAGATGCAACTAACAAGTGTGTGATTGCATTTGCTGCCAAGATCCACGTGAGAAATTTTATTACAAAATATAATTATTTTCGCTATACTATTGAAAGAAATCTGATGTAAAAACGTTTCGAGGAGATTCAAGACGTGTTACTCCTTTGCGGTTACTTCGTTCCTTTTCCTGTTACTATAACGATTAGTGTTGGCATTGACAAGGAATCAGTAAAGAGATACAACATTTATAGGACTTACCAGACTTTACCATCAGCAGAAAAAATGCAAATAAATGTGTGGGTGGATGGTAAAATTACAGTTTGCATCGTGACCGGCTGTTCTCTAAACTGGACCAAAAAATAAATTTCCTAGAGGACATTGTTATAACCACGGTCTGTTATAACAGTGCATATCTGGAACATATTTACAATGGACCGGTATGATCCAAAAGATAACAGAGTATGTAATGTATTTTCGATACATCGGCATTTCAAGAGAATTATCATTCGGGGAATTCCATTTCAGTGGTGTGGTACATTCGGGTCTCTCACCATTAGGTGAAATCAACGGTAGCCAAATGATGGTCATATTTCTGGTCAGAAGAATATATTCACGCAACATCAAGGTACCTTCCAACGTTGAACGAACTAGTCGTACAAAATGGATAATTCGGAAAACCATTTTATTCATTGCTCAGATTCGGATATCACGAAAAGTTATGCGACAGAATGGTCACATGATGCCCAATTTTGGCCAATAGGGGATAAGATTTTCCAAATTCTTCTTGTATGTACGACTAGTCCATTCGGCGTGAAAAGGTATTTTTTTTCTTCCTTGCCAAATGCTTGGCTACCTCCTTTTGGGAGGAATAACCAGTGTAAAAAGTACGTTCCAAAATGCACTTTCAGTATTGCGAGCATGGTTGTGTCTCACCAATTGTACGCAGATAAACAGGGACACAGCGATACACGTAGTACAAGCAGTGAACTTGTGAACGTACCCATAGTCTTTTGTGTATCGTCAAAACATCTGTCCATCAGATTCTATCCATTTCCTTCATCTTTTAGTTGTCATCACATTTATCCAAGAATATCTTATACAGCACAGCCGCTTGCGAAAGTAGCTTCAGACAGCTTTTTCGTAGTGTTCAAGCTGCTTCGAAAACGCGTTTTCCGATAGTCAGAAAAACACAGGGAACGTCGCAACTTTTACGGTTAGCTTCAGTCACGACAAGTGCTCGCGTAAGTATAACTTCGATTAACTATAACCTCCTGACATGATTTGTTCGAATGTCAAAGAAACCATGATGGATGCGAATTATTAATGAATTTTTATCATTATATTTTACAGCTTTGTAAAAACTGGAATCCTACGCATTTAACGAATCATAGCACCATGACCCATAATTTACAATATCCCGATGTGCGTCGAGATGAGACTGTTGTTGATAATTATCACGGCGTTGAGGTTAGATCGCTTTTGGTTGTTTCTGTCATTCATTATTACGATATGTACCGTGCCTGTAACATTTAATTACAAGAAATGAATATTGATTTAAGTTGGTACATTTTTCAAATTTATAGATACCGGATCTCTATAGATGGTTAGAGGACCCTGATTCGGAAGAAACAAAAGCCTTTGTGGATGCCCAAAATGCAATTACAAAGCCATATATAGCAGCTTGCAAATCACGCCAAGACATACACGATCGTTTTAAACAACTATGGGATTATCCCAAATATTCATGTCCTGAGAGAAAAGGTGATAAGTATTACTTCTATAAAAACACTGGTCTTCAGAACCAAAGGTTGGTACTCAACTTGGTTATTCTGCATCAGACATTGTCATTGTTGACAATTATAAATAGTGAACAACAACGTTGTAAAATTATTCATTTATTGCATCCTTTTAGCGTTTTGTACGTTCAGGATACTTTGGATTCAGAACCGCGAGTTTTCTTAGATCCCAATACTTTGTCTGACGATGGCACAGTTGCAATTACTAGCAGCAAGTTTAGTGAGGATGGCAGCCTTTTCGCTTATGGATTTTCATGCAGTGGCTCAGATTGGAGTACCATTCGTTTCATGAACACGAAAACTGGTAATCATTGGACTGCTCACTCTTAAGAGTGCTTCAATATTTCTATTATCGCGATAAACACAAAATGTTCCAAATATTTGCAATAGCGATTGTATCAAATGTATATACATTTTTATCTCCATAGGTGAACATTACCCAGAGTCACTAGAAAAGGTTAAATATTCTCCGCTTACGTGGACTCACGACAATAAAGGAGTATTTTATGCTCATTATCCTGAACAAAAGGGTAAAACGGACGGTTCGGAAACACAAGGTAGTCAGAATCAGAAATTGTGTTATCACCGTGTAGGTACACCACAATCGGACGATATCCTAGTAGTTGAATTTCCTGAAGAACCCTTATGGATGATGTAAGTAGAAGAAATTGGTTCTGTGTTGTTACCAACCTGAAAAGAAATATTAAAAATTGCCGAATTCGGTAATTGGTGATTCTAATCAAACATTCTAAACAGTGGAGCCGAGGTTACGGATTGTGGCAACTGGCTAATCGTCACGCCAGTTAAGGACTGTCGCGATAATTTGGTATACTTTTCAAGACTTGGACCCGATTGCAAAATAGAAGGGAAACTTCCGCTCGTTCAAGTTGTTGACAAGTTGGAAGCTGATTACGAAGTATTTATTGCAATTTCTTATGATAGGTAGCTGAGCCTTGTATAAGGAAATAATAATTGCATTTTATTACACAGTACGTAACGAATGATGGTTCAAAAGCCATTTTTCGTACCAACAAAAATGCACCCAACTTCAAACTCATTTCTATCGATCTTGATGATTACGCGGAAGAATTCTGGGTCGATTTACTGCCAGAACATCCTACTAATGTCTTAGACTGGGCCACGGCTGTAGACGGGGATAAATTTATTGCATGTTACATCGAAGATGTTAAGGTATTAAAAAATCATATGAGAATTAGAAGATAAGAATTCGGGGTTAATTGAGCTACAATCAGGCTTTTTCATCTGCAGAATGTTCTGCAATTGCATAGTCTTAAAAATGGCGAGGTCCTTAGATCGTTTCCTCTGGATGTTGGTACAATCGTAGGATTTTCGGGTGATAAAAAATACTCGGAAATTTTCTATGAATTTACTTCATTCTTGACGCCTGGAATCATTTATAGGACTGATCTTAAGAAGGAGGAAAAACCAAAGGTTAGTTTTTCTGCTGATTTTTTTGAAGTATTTCATAAATCAAATTACGTACCCCCTTAAAAAAGCTAATGGTGCACAATTATCACGTAATTTATTTCAGGTATTCCGGGAAATTAAAGTGAAAAATTTCAATTCTGATCTGTACGAGACGAAACAGATATTTTACAATGGAAAGGATGGTACGCGGATTCCAATGTTCATCGTGACAAAAAAAAATGCTGTTTTGGATGGTTTAATGCCAGCCCTCCTATACGGCTACGGAGGATTTAATGTCAGCATTCAACCAGCTTTTAGCATTACAAGACTCGTTTTCGTCCAACACTTGAATGGCGTTCTGGCCATACCAAATATACGTGGTGGAGGGTAAGACTAATTACTCGATAAGTGAAGTGATAAGTTCCTAATTGAAGAAACGTTAAAATATCCTTAAAAAAAAAACTAATTGCGAAATCAGAGAGTACGGAGAGAAGTGGCATAATGATGGCCGACTCTTCAACAAGCAAAACGTCTTTGATGATTTTCAATGCGCTGCCGAGTACTTAATCGAGAACAAATATACCAATCCTACAAAGCTGACCATTCAGGGTGGAAGTAACGGTGGACTTCTAGTTGCAGCTTGTATGAATCAAAGACCCGATCTTTTCGGCGCAGCCATTGCACAAGTTGGGTGAGTAAAAGTCAATGCGCGTTGTTCAATTTATTAACGGAAATGTAAGTTCTGATGGATTCCTCTAATGTTTTCAGTGTAATGGATATGTTGCGCTTTCACAAATTTACCATTGCCTACACCTGGGTTTCCGATTATGGAAGCTCCGAAGATGAGAAGCATTTTAAAAATCTACTTAAATATTCGCCACTGCACAATGTCAGACCGCCACCAAACGGTGGACAATATCCGGCCACTCTTTTACTTACTGCGGATCACGACGATCGTGTCGTTCCTCTACATAGTTTGAAACTTATTGCTCAACTTCAATACACATTGGGGAAACTGCCAAATCAAAAGAATCCACTACTTGCTAGAATAGAGACCAAGGCGGGTCACGGTGGTGGAAAACCTACTAGCAAAGTGGTAAGTATTTACTCGAGTATCGAAATTAAATTCTTAGAAGTAACGCAATTCAGCTAATATTTATACATTCTCTTTTTTATCTAGATCGAAGAAAGTACTGATATTCTTTCGTTCATTGTGCAAGCCCTCGATCTCGAGTTCAAACAGTGAAACTTAATTTTAAGTAAGCATTTAAAAAGAATTACGAAAAAGTGCGACCATTAGGAAAATTGATATTCCGCCGCGCATAATATGGACGTCATTTAAAGTAATTCTATCTGAAACAACAAATGTTTTTGTTGTGAATTTTTTTTTTTAAATCAATATTTGTATTGCATCGAACAAAAAAAATATCATTAACAATTTTTCACATTTCTTTTTCCAAATATATATTATCATTAACCTTGGATTGTATTGTCAGGACATTAATTAACAAGTATTCTCGTACTCAACAATCAGCAAATCGATTTTATCGCAATAAATAGCCTGATTCTATTTTAAAACGTGCTGTCTAATGTTCAGGAATGCCAATTATTGTGCATTTCCAGCAACAAACACAAATTCTGAAACTAATTATTGCTGTATTAAGTTAAAAATCAAGAAAAAAATTAATGTCACGCTACTAGCATCGTGCTAAGACAATGACATATTTTTTAGCGACTGTAAATGCGATTGAAAATGATCCGAAACATCATGCTACAACGCCAAAATCTTTTACATACATATAGATTACATTCAGCAAATGACCCATGTGCCCTGCACGTTCTCGCTGATAAGATATCAGCACGACTCGACTCTGCGTTGTTGGTCAGACCCCTGTAGTGATTCTATTCTATAGTTCTCGTGACTGAGAACTAAGTCAATTTATTGATGGCCTACTACATAACGAAAACAGAGGTGACTGTCTTGATTTCTGTAAACAAAACGTATTTTCCTTACGCAACAAAGATAATGTAAAATTTATTCATGCAGCATAATTTATGAAAGAAAAAATATCGCTAACAATTGTGATTTCGATTCTTCCATTGCAAATTCACGATATAAAAGTTTGCTAATTTAAATATGGTTTTAATCTTGATTATTAGGATTAGGGCATGAATGATGCGTGCAATAGATCGTGATCAGTTTTATGTTGATAACACTTAAAAGCAACACAGGATGGCAGTCCGATGACCTGTATCCGAGCTATGTCTTAGTACGATAAATGTAGAAAAATATCTACGTTACATATGACATGTAATGGAACGAAGAAAATCATTTTACACGTGCAAGGACAAATAAAACGTAATTCTACATGCTATAATTATTCCTAATAGGCATTGTCCATCTTCGCACATAGTCTGTCTGCTCTGCTTTGCAACATTGTAATTCGCAGTCAGAATTCTGATCATGCACGGTTTAAGTGTTTTAATGACGGCAACATACAAATCGACAGACATTCTTATCAGAAAATTTGCGAATCTTAATAAGCATATTTATACTTTAACCAAATACCTGCACATATACACGTATGTGTGTTCAGCTACACATGAAGTGATACTGGTGATAAGATGATAAAAAAATTTACAAATTTATATCGAAGACAAAAGATTAAAACAGATCTGACGTCAATAGTATCATATGGTTTAAATTATGTAATATCGTTAGCAGTCCCTCCAAAATATTTTACTATAATCTATAAACACTGTCACCGATAAGTATAGAAATAAGTTTTCCGTCAAGTACTGTGGAGCAGCTATCACGCTTATGGAGACAATAGTGCGTGGTTTTCATATAGAACAAGTAAAAAAAAGATTTCGTGCCCAATCGTCATTCGTGCGTCTTACCACGTGAACCGTCCTTTAATTATTAAATGAGAGTCAAAGTGTTGGAATTATCAGAAAATAATTTTGCTACGCATATTTATTATATCTGGCAATCCAAATCTGTTAGTGTATCAATCAACATTCATTTATATGACTAGAAATTCAATAATTATCATTTTCCTTCTCAAAGAAGATGCCAATATACGATTCCACGTAAAATAGAAAAAGCAAGTACAAGAGGATCGTGAAAAGGAATTATCAGATAAGCTGGCAAAAATTTGGAAAGCTGATAACAGATGGTTTTACTAAGAAAAAAATTCAAAAGGGTAGGGAACAATCCAGTCGCAAATGTTTTTAGAATTAAAAAAATGAATCTACGAAGAATCCACCTATCACCTACTTGGGATGAAATGTTGAAGAGTGGAGGCAAATAGGAGGAGTACGTGCGTAAAACGGTGAAAGAGAAATAATTGTTATCTCATGGCCTTATTAATCTTTCCTAGGAGCGGACAGCAATGAATCTGGCCACCATTGGCTTCCTTTGCTAGCGACCAACCACCCTCCAGGAACATCATCAGCTCGGTGTACTTTGTGCTTCGAACTCAGATAACCTTTATTACTCGTCCCCTCACCGCTCGATAGAATAAAACCGCTTAACAGAAAGAGAGTCGGCTCATTATCGCTTTACGAGACGTCGCGCGAAGTTCTCGTCTTGGAGTCTCGTTACAGTCGTGCATTGGAGCTTGGACGCTCAACAGTCAGATAAAGTTGGAAGAGAGAAAAAATTGTGGTACAAGAACGAAGCAACAGCAGCTGAGCAAAGCCCGCTAATCATAAAACCTGTGAAAATTCATCGCCTAGAACTGACAGCACACGGAGGAATGCAAAAGGACTGCCGAGATTGTCTGGGTATCCGGTACCGCATCAACTCGCTGGACCAGACCTGGAAGTGGTTGCACCAAACTATTGCCCTTCACGATTACCTTATTTCCATCACAGCCAGCCAATCGGACGTCTCTTCTTGTGACGGCTGTTAAAATTGGACAAAAGACTGATTTCATCGAGACCTCTCACGCATCTAACCTAACCTGACTTCTAACCTAATTCCTAATTCAAAGACTGAGAAAAGAAAAACATATCGTTGGCATCGCCTGTCTGTTTCTAATTCAGTACACTGTCACGCCCTTCTCTTCTTAACATCTCTGTAACAATGGCGCTGATAAGAAACGTGCAAAAAGTGCCCACTTGCTGGTCTATTATCAATCGATTCGTTTCCAACGAATCAATATCCAAGGTACCGGACGACGCTATTCGCAAGTCTGTCTTCATATCCCAGTCAACTGATATCTACCGTAATTTGGCACTCGAGGACTGGCTCTACAAAAACTCTGATCTTAAGAATCACCACATTTTATTACTTTGGAGAAATGATCCGTGCGTCGTTATTGGTCGCCATCAGAATCCTTGGCTGGAGGCGAACGTGGCAGCAGTGGAGGCCAACTCCGTTGCTGTAGCCAGAAGAAATAGCGGCGGCGGTACTGTTTACCACGATGCTGGAAATTTGAATTTATCCTTTTTCACGCCAAAGGAAAGATACAACAGACGTTATAATTTGGATATAATTACGAGAGCTCTGTACCGTGAATGGGGACTGAAGGCACACGTTAATGAACGGGAGGATATTGTTGTCCATGGAAATTTTAAGGTATCTTATAAAAATTCAATGTAACTCAGATAAGATTAGGTTGCCATTGCTATATGCAATGGGAATTAATTATACAAGCACCATTGCCATTATAATTGGAAATGAGTGCAGTGGATATTTTGTATTGCAAAAATGGCACGATGAGCAATTTTAATATCGTGTCTGATACGCTTGTTGAACAGATATCCGGCACTGCTGCAAAACTGGGTCGTCCGAATGCCTATCACCATTGTACTCTTTTGGTCGGAGTTAATAAATTTGCATTGAGTACGACTTTAGAAAAAAAGGAGGTAATTTCAAGTCTACACTTGGTGACGTGATAAATGTTCCATTCTGATATTTGTAACGTTGCTTAATCTTATTGCTTACGAAAATATCTACTGATACCGCTGCGTTCTTAATTTTTCACAGAGCGGAATTGGATTCACGAACGCGACTGAATCGGTACGATCACCGATTAAAAATCTTACAGAGGTGAACTCCCATATCAGTACTGATAAATTATTGAATGCTGTTGGCTGGGAATATTTGCGAACTAAAGCATTGACGATTGAGGATGGAGGATATCAACTTATTCAATGTCAAAAAGGTTTTCAGATGTTAAATCCTACCGAGGACTGGTTTCCAGGTAACTACGATAATTATTATATTCGAGTTATATTCTTATTTACCATTTTTTAAATTAAACCTTATATAAGGCTGGAACTTTGAAATTCTATAATGTGATTATTGAATGATTTCAGGCATTGATAAACTGACCGAAGAATTTCGTTCCTGGGATTGGACGTATGGAAGAACTCCGAAATTCTCTGTGGTGCGAATTCTTGAGATGCCATCCCGCTCAGGTGAAGTTCATCAACTGAATTTGACTTTGGAAGTCTGCAACGGCATTGTCGAACAAGTTAAGCTAAGTCTGCCTACGGGACTCGTGCCAAAAGATTTTGATAAAGACGCGAGCGTCGTAACGAACCTACAAGGTACTCGTTATACACCGGAAGTAGCCGAACAGGTGGTTGCTGCTTTGGGTTGTAAGGCCAGTATCCCAAAGCTCAATCAAAACGTCGACAAGAGTAACGTGGCAGCGAACCAATAAATGTTATGATGGCCACTCTGATCTTTTGTAAAACGAATAGTTTTTCAATTGACACATGAAGGATGAGACGAACGTTTGTGTGTTCATAAATAACATTGACTTGTGTCATGTATGATATTAACAATGTCGTAGAATAGAATTTAACAATCTTAAGTATAAATAATGATTGTTACACCAGTGCAAAGTCAGTCTGGTTTATTTAATTCGTAATATAGTACGTTTGCTCTTTAGGACTAGAAATACTGTAATATAGTATAAGTATATTTAAAATGGCATAATCCTATGTAAAATACATATATGCCAAACAAATGATGTTGATATCTATGCACCTTCATAGAATTTTAATTGTCTTAAAATTAAAATACTTATAAAATGAAATAAGCCATCATCACAGTAAGAAGTATTAAAGTTTCCCCTACAAGAATAAGTGTTGCTTTCATTTTCGAAAGTCTCAAATTCGATATCATATTAAAACTTACAAATAATTATAAACGGCATAATGTAATTAAATATTTTTTCTCTTATATAGTAATCAAAATCGTTGTGCCCGGATGTTGGCTATGTTGCCTCTGGAAATAATGGTGTTTGATGCACTCGGATATAAACCGGAATGCAACATCACTTCTCTATAAGGTGGTGGCGGAGTTCCGGGACACGAAGGAGCGTCAGTTCCATGTTGCCAATTTTCCAACAACGATACTCGTTGCGATATCGCATCATGTGTTTCTCTAGCATTACGCCGTCGTATATTCGGCAAAGTACATAAAATTGATCTTGAAATTGACGCCCATGCGTAAGTCAAAACTATACTAATTACCGAGCCAATCAAAAGTCCAGATACGAATATCCAATATGGAGATATCTTTTTGAGTCTCGTAGTCAACATATCGGGTGACTCAGTTACTGTCTCCTCATTTGAATCAGGACACTCGATTTGGCTCGGAGAATCGGTTACCCAGAAATCAGAATCGTTATAATTATTATTATCATCGGGTTTATCTTGGTTTTGAACAATAGAAATCATCTTCTCAAATTTTCGTGGTTGTATATGTTTCTGACAAACGTCATCCAATGCAATTTTACGTATCTTCGTATATGCCTGCAGATCCTGCATGAGTTTGTCGCAAACCCAAGGATTACTGAAACGACGTAAAGTACACGTGCACTGTTATTATTCCCTAAACTTTGAATATCTTTAGTATGTCGTAAATATGTTTTTTTTTAGTAATTGATAGAAATAACTCACCCATGTAAGGTTAAATTCCGCAAAAATATCAATGGCTTCAAGATTCGAATGTCCAAATGTATTATTAGATTTTTCGAAAGATCCAGGCTACGTAGACCACGAAGGCCGTTGAAAGTTCTTAGGGGAATATGACCAATTTGACATTTGCTCATGCTCAGGTTCTAGAAGAGAAAAACATTTCATCAAACAATCAAAACGTCATTCACTTTATTCGCTGAGTGATCTACTCTGTATATTCATTTCTTTCTCACAATTTACTGTGTAAAGACTTGCCATGCTTATATTGTGAAGACATATAGACATAGTTAAATGGATTAGTCCATTTGATAATTGATTTTTTTCTTATTTCCCATAGGTTATATGATGTACGTTCATTCGTTTTTCTTGCCATTATTTTTCTAATCGCTGAAAGACAGCGTAATCATACCACCGGTTTACGGAAAGAGACATTCAGTCCATCAAGAAACTTCATCGAGTCAAGTTCTTGTTAAATAGATAATCAATAAAAAAATGCAAATAATAAAATACGACCGATATAAATATATGAAATAATAATTTTTGCGTTTTTCAAACTTATCAGATGTACACCTCGACAATGTCTCTGGTGACACTAATTGCAAGTGCAATTCTGTGCGGGTTAATTGTGGTGTCAGGTACGAAGTTGAGTATTCATGAAACCAAAATTCCAAAAATGTTTGCGCTGCAACAAAAGGCTCTTGAAATTTTGAAAGTGACTAGTAAGAGCTCTCTCAAGACCGTCCAAGTTATATCCATGGATTCGTCAGCTTCTGAATTTCCTTTGGCCGCACTGACCTCACTGACCTTAAGTCAGCCAGTGTCGATTGTCCTAACTCGCAATATTACCGAAAGAGTCGATCTTTCTATCATCCAAGTGACATTTCGCCATGATCACGTAGTTAACGCAATTTCGTCATTGATTCCTTTTATCAATGAAAATGAAAAGGTCATAATACTCGTCAGGGTCAGTAGCACGCTTAAGGAAACAGTGATAGAATCTTGGTTGGACACAACTTTTTCAGTTTTATGGGCGGCTCTCATTCGTAACGTTGCTGTCGTAGTAGAAATCAAAGACTCAAATGCATCGAGCGCCATAAAAAAATTAAGAACTCCAGATACTCTTGAAAAGAAAATACGAGACAGTGATTACAAGAATTTTACAGGAAATGCTGGAAATTTTGATGGTCCCTGGAAAGTCGAAGAAAATGATGAAGTACCGTGCGAGGACTCTACATCTGAGGAATATAATTCCACTATACTGGTATACAGTTACCAACCGTACATGGCGAAGACTCTGCAAAAAGTCCCTAAAACAAGGCTGAAGACCCTGTTCGACGTAAAAGTGGAGAACATGGCTGGTCGAGATTTACGTATTGGGGGTCGCGTGATGGATTTGACTTTTTATAACGACGATGAAGAAGATGACTCTCCCCCGAGAAGTTTGTCGTCGTTGATTGGTATTTTGGCTGAGAAACTTAACGCCACCATAAAGCATCTGTACACACAGAGTTCTGACACCATCATCCGCAATGGTACTTTAAACACGCTGTATCGCCACCTGATGAACGGCGACCTGGACTTGACTGTGTCAGCCGCGTTTATGTATCCTGAATTCAGTGGCATGTTCAGTACGACCTATCCAAGAAGAAGAGTCGATCTGCGTTTTGTTCTGCCTAGATACTTGTACAAAGATGTGACATACAGGAACGTGCTGGGTGGCAATGTTAGTAAATTTCTCCTGCTGATGATCATTACCCTAATCATGACCCTGACCTTCATCCTGATTACAAAAAAGATCCTGCGACTCCAGATAGAGGTGGACTTTCTGACCAGTCTAATAAAGACAATCTTCAATCAGTCTACGGAATTGTCTTACACTGCAAAGTCGACCACCCTGAGGGTCGCCTTGGGATCCTGGATATTATACACGAGTCTATTTTCTCTTCGCTTGCAGACTATGGTCACCTCCAGAATCATAAAGCCTTACGGTGAACAGACCTTTGACACTTTGGCAGATTTGCGTGACAGTGACATCAGGATTGTCATAAGGGAAGATCATTTGGAGTACGTAATGACTCATGCCGAGGAAGAAATAAGAAATATTGTCTCGGAGAAATCTCTGAAGACTACTAATCGCACGATTTTTGCAACACCTGATTCTCATTTGGGTTACATGTTGCCTAACCAGTTGGCGTATTACGCAAAGTCAATGTCATTCCGTGACTTTAAGGGTGGGTCGATTTTCAAAATTCTTCGCGAAGCAATGTTACCAAATTTCGAAACGTACTACCTACGGAAAGGTTCGCCCTTTCTTCGGCAATTCGACAAAATTCTCTCTAGCCTCACCGAGTTTGGGATTTTGCGCTATTGGGATGACAATAGCGATTACAGAATGTTACTTAAGGTCGTCATACCCCAAAGTTCAAAAGATATCTGCCCTAGATGCGTGAAGCTGGGCAATTTAAAGTCAGTCTTTTTTTTCTTAATCATAGGGTTAGGCACAGCGTTAATTGTATTCATTTATGAAGTTGCCTCTGGCACTAGTTCTAACTCCAGGCGTGGCAACTGTTTTTTATTCTAATAATAAAATGACATTTAACCTATTATAATATGTCTTGTAAAGTATCTTTCTTAACTCGATAGTGAAAAATCCTGGAACTAACATACGTTACCTTCGGCCGTCCACCCTTCGCTCGTGCATCCGCAAGCCAGACGGGCGTCAACCAATTCCTTTTTTCATCGGGAACTGACGATCCGGTATGACCTGGGAGTTGGGGTATGGAACAGACCCAACTCCACCAAAACGAGAGCTCTGACGTAACCTATTAGATAATGCGATAACGGATCCTGTAAATTTTTGGGAACGCGCAAAATCAGCAAACGCAACTGGATGCACGAACGGAAATGCACGGCCGGTCAGGCTGCTGGGTTGAGCTAGAGAGGATCGGAGTAAGAGTCAGGCAAATAGTGCGCGACACAGAGAGCAACGGATCGAGAACGTAACAGAACGAATCGGACGTATAAAATCGAAATCCCTTCACCGATTAATAAATTGGGAGACTCACCGGAGCTGGTGCAGCTAATCCGTGAAGGCCGAGAACCGTATCCAGAGGACACTCAGGTGGGCACAGTATTACACTTCCGGAACACTCACAGAAAATCCATAGAATTTCCTGGATATCACGAGAGCAACGCGAGAACTACACGAGCGGGAACTTTCTATACCGTAACGAAACACAGGTAGAAAAACTATAAACAGACAGCACGGGAGCGCGAGGCAGCACGTGACACCTCGGTCGGTGTCCCGAGACAGACTGCTTTGACAAAATAGTCAAATTCGAGAACTAATCGTTCTGATTGGTCGAGATTCTTATAGCCGATAACTCTTCCATCTCCCTCGATTCGTCCCTTTAAACCAAATCGAGAGCGTTCCTTAGCGAATCGCTACGTAACTTTTGCAGATCTTCCACAGCGCTTCCCCAGGGCATCGGGCGACAGCTGGGCACCACATTCTTAATTCGAGTCAGAAGGTTCCCCCCTGCCCTTAACCGTATCAAAACTCTATCTCCGGCCACTTTACAGCCCTTTGCCAATCTCCAGCAGGGCGCCGGTATCTCACCCGGACCTCTGCCGGTCCGCGAAGACGTCTCCGTCGGGTCGTCTCCTCTGCCGGGCAACTCGGTACGTCGAGACTATCTCCCCACGGCAGATTCGAGTACCTCGACCTCAACTAAACAATAACGAATTCTAACGAGAGTATTGGCCTAACTATACGAATCAACCCGAGAGCGCAGCTTCTGAGCAGGGTGGCGACTCGAAGGGAACCAGAAAGCGAGAACGTAATCTGTATCGGTAGCCAGAGTCGCCTTGTGACCGTGAATCGAAAAATCAGGTCACAGTCTATATTAAACAGTGTTATTATAACTTAATGTATCGCTTACCTTGATATACGATGATCGCAACTGCGGTATATCAGAATTAAAATTATTTTCATCGAGTCTCAGTATCTTCAAATTTTTGCTATTCGCAAAAGTATCTTCTAGTACGTAATACAAATGATTTCTAGACAAGTCGAGCACGGCTAGGTCATCGAGAGCAGTAAATGCATTCAAGTCAATTTCATTGATGCTGTTACCAGAGAGGTTAAGATACTTTAATCTCGTAAGCCCAGTGTTCTACAAAAAATTGTAAAAACTTTTTAAAGAAAATTAATAACTCGTACGGTGATGCAAATTAAGTAAATAATATTTCGATAAAAGAAAGAAGCAAACAAATATATAATACATATGTCAGAAATAGTTCTAACGATACGTAGATGGCGCTGATCGTACATTAATACAATGGACATACAATTAATTTTAATATTTACAGCCAGCTCGAAGTTTCCAAGAGACGACACTGAATTGTTCGATAAATCCAATGCCTGCACGATAGCCGAAAGTCCAGTCTGCACGCTGTACAAGTTCTTATTGACACAAGTAGCTCTACGAAGTTTCAACCACATGTCGCAGATACAAAAATCAGGGCACACCTCGGGCATCCTGGCCAGAACTACGGAGAGGAGAGTCGCCAGAATACCAAAACTCGTCAGGGCAATGAAAAGTCCCTTAGGAGGCTTCATTTCGTCTGGGACAGCAGCCCCACAGGATTTTGAAAACTTAAAACTTTAACCACCTCGTGAAGTCGAGGCACCGTCAACGATAAACACTTTACTGATGATTCAGTATCGCCCAGTCTTATCTCCAGGACTCACTCGAGTTTTCCTGTACGCCACGTATCTTAACTAATCTTATCACAGCTATCAGCCATGACACATTGGCCGCAACACAGTACCAAGTAACTTCCCTGTCCCATTAACAATTTTACATAATTCCTATAAAATATTATTGTTATTCGTTCGAAATTTCCAATGCAGCCAATACGATCCAATACACGCAATTACGAGTAAACCAATAAAATGTCGATCGTTGACGTAGTTAAATATCGATCTATAACGAATTATTGGCAATCAGGATAATTAAGGTGTGAGGGACAAAGACAAGGTAGGCAATATATTTTTTTACACCGTGATCCATATTTTATTGAATATACGTGTATTCAATAAAATGCATATATCGTATCAGATTACACGTGTTTAATTTTTTTTTCTTTGCACTGTTTTTTCTTTTCAACACCAGGGCATCACCGTAGTCTCGCAAACAGAGCAGACTCGTCGTGATTACAACATTATGTATAGAACGCACAGTATAGTTATTCTTTTAGGGTAAACAACGCGATCGACCTACGCGACGATCTCAGTATTCCGATCCTCGTGTATTACTGCTAATCGATCAAAATAATCTAGAATCCTTAATTAGGGATCGTGAATCATTAATGATCCTTAATTAGGTTCGACTCTCGCGATATTGACTGCGGTTTCCTCTCTTCATTGCTCCTTCGTCAAATTCATATTCTCTATCCATAATTCACTAAATGCAGTGCTACTCACATCGGCATCGTGGCTTCTCAATTATACAATCGTACAGGTCCTTCCAGCCGAATTGCAATTTTCTGGCTTATCGAGTGCGAATATAGATTTTTTAAACAGTTTCCACGTAAAGAGGATCAAACGCAATTTCATTTACAGTCAGTCGTACAATAGAACTGGAGCATTGAGAAAACAAGACGATTGGCTGCAACGCGACTGGAACGAACTGTACTTTCTTCATTGTATACATATTTCATAAATATATAACATATGCATATGCATACCGTAGCTGGTAATATGTTACAATTAGTTGGATATACACGGAGTACATACATGTGCATATTCAGCTTTTTCTCTTTCATTATACGCACACGTATTTATACAGCTTTGTACACAACATTTATTCATGTCTGGTCGCTGAAGTTCCGAATCAACTCTGAAGTAAAGCTGCAGGCGCAGGATACATCGTAATTGCAATAGTCGAAGCTGCATCGCGAGAATGAGAAAATCTTTGAGGATTATTGTCTTCCGCATATTCAAGTATGTCGTCGGCCAGTGTGATAAGTAAAATAAATTTTGCAGAAAAATAATGTATTTTTTTATTGGCATCCGACGTGGAGAATTCTTGGGCCTGCAGATTTCTCTTTTTTCTGGCTGCACGTGCGTAATTGGGCATCGGAGGTGTTGGCTGTTGGATCGGAAGCTGCAGTGGACCACATGATTAAATATACACAGTTTTTAGTATAGTAGACGGCATTTAGGGTATCTACTGGATAAACAATTTTGCTTCTACTGTACTCGCGCATCGACTCGGGTCCGAGGGCACTGTATGCTCAGTCAGGCGTTAAGTTTTATAGAAGTGTAAAATTTTTATTGGTCCAGAGTTTCTCACGAGATGAGCCCTCCTACCGGAACCTTCTTTACTTCGTTCCAAAGATATTAGGTACATGCAGCCCGATCGGTAGGTTTGATCGCTGTTGGTAAACCTGGGCCTCCTCCGCAATTTAGTACCTCTGACGGCCGGCGTGCGCTCTTTAGGCTTTTAAACTATTCTCGATTCCTTTCGAATCGCGCGCTAAAAACTCGTTCGATCTGTCGAAGAACGAGCATTCGATTTTCGTATGGAAGCGTTTTAATGCCGGCGACAGTTAAGTAGATGACGATATTGAAGTTCGTTATTTCTCGGATTTGAACGTAAGACGGTTGTACCAATTTTACGAGTGCGTGTTAGCAATCGCGATAGGGAAATGTCAATGGAATTTCATATAAATTTAATTGGATTTCAATGAGGCGTGTTCACAGTAAATTTGTGGCAAATGCGACGAGTCTAAATCGCGATTCGATTTTGATCCTTTTCTTATCATTTTGTACACTTATCCGAATCGACCCGATCTTTTCTTTGGCGCAAGTTTAGCATTCTGTCATTGTAGGGGGCACTAGCAGACAACGACCACGATTAAAGACACATACATGCACTCAGAGATAGACACGCTCGCAAGTACATAGGTATGCATATTCTCAGGCACACAACTGAGACAGATAGCGGGAATTGGAGAAAGAAAAAAAGATGAAAAATATTTTCCAAAGAAAAAAGCGAATTTTCACCAAACAACACCAAATTGTGTTTACACGTGGTTCAATCCCTGCAGTCAGTCTGAATCTAATTGACAATGTTCAAAAGGTTCACTTCGCTCCTAGCTCATTTTCACGATCTGCGAATACGTGACTACAGGCTATTTCAGACGAGTACAAGGTGGTCGTTTTGTGAGAGACAGAGAAAAAAATGTTCAAGAAAATTCCATTGGCTCTCGTAGAAATTCACCGTTCTTTCTTCCTGAAGTACGAATGATACGCACACGCGTGTCGCAATTTCTTGCTGATATGCGAACTTGTACAGGCCGTTTCATCGGGTTGAAAAGTTTCAAACTTTATTTTTTTTTTCTGTCGCGTAAGTACTAATAGAGGCGTGGTATCGATAATAGACGCTCTACCCAATAAACCTAAACTGTTTTTCCTTCTTTTTCTTAAATCTGGCACGGTGGTTGGCCAATTGATAAATTCACATTCATCTTCTACAGGCCTAACGAATCACGACGCAGTAAAACGTATTCATCCTGACGATTATTGAATTGCTATCGCGTGCTGTATTTTTTTTCGTTTTCTTTATTATCATTTTTTAATTTGCCATCGACCGCTCCCAGATGACCTAATTCTCATGCTGAGAAATCCCAATTGAACTTAATAGTCGGTTTTGGCAATGAGACGTTTTAAAAAAATAGTATGCCATATGTAAAATAAATTTTGTCCCGATACACACAAGAACGACCGGAATGATTTCTCCATCTGGTTTTCTGTCATTTGCATAAGTTATGAAAACGGTCGATACGTATCGTATATCACAAGATCACTTTAGCCTCTAAATTACAGCCTAGTCCGATTAACTCGTCTAATTTTACGTGTCATATATGTTTCCATTACTTCCTCTTTATACTCAATATATATTTGCCAAACCTATAGTAGTCTACTCTACCGAAAGCTTGTTTTCTCTACGTGAAGTTGCCTTTTCTTTTTATTTCCTTTCCTCGTGCCAACTCGCAATTATTCCTCGATAATAATTCCTCGTAATAATTGTTTCATCCTAATTTCACAATAATTATTCTTTTCGATGTCTTTGCGTATTTGTCAATTCCAAGGTTCCCAGGGTTCCCCCATGCGTCTTAGATACATCGATCAACAAGATCTAAATCGAATATTCCATAATCTTTCTTTTTCTCATTAATGACTCCTCTTTCTCTTGAAATTCTTGATCCTTCCTAGCTGATTATCAAAAGTTCATGTAGGAAAGATTCGAGGAAGAATCTCAAAAGATCAAAGTGCGACAGAGCAAGTGTTTCATCTTGGTATTAAAGTATCATCACATAAAACATCGAACAAGCCTCACCTTTTGAGGTGTAGGAAAACGCCATTGCAAAGGGCTAATCCCATTTGCAAAAGAGCCAATGTTTTCAACCCTTTCAGCCTCAATGATTTAAAAGAAGAACCATTGTGGGTATTCTTTCTTTCTGACGTCCCAGTGCTCTTCGGTTGAATCAACGAATTACGATAAATTCGATTATTATCATTGTATGTAGCTCTTAAGTTTTATTTAATGAAATCATATTTTATGGAATTGCCTGATGGGCTGAGAGGGCAAACGCAACGTTAATAACTACCACCAGAAAAGAAATACAGGCAAATAATGATAATCGTGGAAATTCGTATCTTCAGAGTGACGATTACAATTGCACTGCACAGATTGTCAAAAAGCAAAAAGACACACCATATATAAAAGTGTATAGCGATAAAAGTTATTACCTATCTCTTTTCTACGATAACCATGTTTTAAGCACAAGTCTGCTGTCAATTTCGCGTATGCCCACGTAAAATGAAAACTACCATAGAAATGATTAGGATTGCTCAAGGGGAAAAATGAAAAGAAACGAAAAGTGAGCTGTAAGGCTATCAAGACTTCGTTGTTAGTGGTTAGTTCCGCTTGCTAATTCACCATGAAGAGTAGATAGACTGTCGAAGGTCGAATAGATATCTTTTTCTTTAACAAAGATATTTATTCTTCCCTCTTCCTTCACGGTGAGAGCACGAATACCGGTTCGTGATCTTTTCGAAATTGAATTCCTTCTGGACTTTTTAACGATTATTAAACCTTGGTGACGAGCACTTCAAAAAACTTTTTTCATCCGTCCTCTTATTAGGCGCAAAATTTTCAATATTTCTCATCTTCTCGTTACTCTTCTTGTCGTGTATTCCACATGTGATAGATATTCGTGTTTAAATTTTTGCCAGTTATATTTAAATCCCTTCAACACGTTAATATAGGGCGCAATCTTATCAATGTCGCCTGGCAACATGATGCACAAAATGACAGATCCGTATTACGTTGCGAATTTTCAAGAAGGAGACAAACTCAAAACCGTAATGTCATGCAGCAACGTCATCGGTAAATGGGCAACTTTTGTCTTCATGACAGATGCCGAAAAAACGAGGCGCGCCAATTAACGTTTGATTTCAACAGCACAAAAGTTCTACTGTTCTCTTATTAGAAGTAATATATATTTACATAGACTATCTACATTATCTACACATCAACAATAAACAGTTAGAGCGTTAGCATTTTTTGTTGCTTCGTAGCATCGCGTGTTGAGTCGCGTAGCGTGATAAATTGGATTTCAAAAACTTCTCTGTTGCCGCCGAACATTTCTAAGTAAGGTATTCGTGTGTGTATATAGGTATACCTACTGTTCTCGCTAATTTCGACAACGTCACGACGATCCATTTTATTGACAGATAAGCAGGATTCTCGTAGTCCTAGTTATCCTCAAAATTCTATTCAAATTCAAAAACTCATGTGTGTAACAAAGAAGAAAAAAATGGAAAATTTCAGAGAAAAGTAAGATCGTGATACAATGTAGTGTGAAAGAAATAGAAAAAAAAGTAGACAAAGAAGAAATTCGATAAAATAAATAAGCTAATTATTATATGCATATATGTATATATAAAAATAAACGACAATAATTAGACACTAGTTCCGTGCAAACGCGACACAAAAACAGACTTCATTTTCGCCGAGCACCGCTTCGAGCATCTTCTTGGCACTTCGTCGCGACTCGAGTTCCGCTTCGAAGTCACTCCTTCGTTATTCTTCTTTGTCTTTCTCCGATCCGAACAACTTTTATCATGGATTTCCAGCAGTTCGTTTGGCGATCCTCTGCTGGTCAAGACTGAGAGTCTCTGAATCTCTTTTCATCCGAAATGCACCAAACACAATTCGAGAGTTTCCGGCCAGCGGGACTCCGCGGTCTCCACATTCTCTTTCCCCATTTCCTCTTCTCTCTAATCTCTAGCCGGAGTTTTCTTTCAGATTGGCCGATCGACCTTTCACGTAAGGTTGGGCGAGGAGCAGGACGATGTGGCCAGCCCTGGCCCCTGATCCTATATGAATGCCCAGCACTCAAGGGTCTTAACGACAAAGTCCTCGTGCGGCGCCAACGGCTCGTTACCGTAGGTGCTGCACGACTGCGTTCTGCCCTGATACAGGTCACCGTCGAGCCACAGACCAAATTTACCACTGAAACGCAATAAATATTTTAGAATTATTTCTCAATTCTCTTCAACAAAAGATAAGACAACCACGTTCCACGCGAAGAACCACGTCAATTTATATGATACGTGCGCTTGGGTCACCGGGGTCACTGAGGTCTTTAAGTCAAGAGAAATTTGGACGTGACTGCAATGCTCATTCGACGACGTGAGAAGTTGATACGACCACACGGACCACAAGGGACTAATAACGTCTTATTAACTGGTTCATACTTTGATACTTACTCTCCAGCGCCAATAGCCAAACTCTCGTTGTTGCCTTTAATGAAGTAGAGGTTATCACCCGTCCAATTGAAGGCCTGGAACCTTGGTGTGAACCTGAACAGAAGAGATTCCCCGGTTCCGTAGAAGTGGTCGCTGACGTGAAGCGAGCAGGAGGTCAAAGCACCGAAAACCTGAAACCAATCGTTTTCACATATCGTTCATCCATCATCCAGTTGGACAGTCCAAGCGGAAGTCAAAATCAGCAAAGATGCACTCACGTTGCCTTCGGTGTCTTCGATCACAAGCAAAATGGGACTCTCGAGTCTCGCCATCTTGCGATACATGCTGTTCAAACTGAACCCATGTTGACTCGTACTGAATACCAACGTCCACAGGTATCCTTCGGCTCTGGCTGGCAAGTGACGGCAGAGGTGCTCTCTGTGCTCGTCGCTAAGAATTTCCGTTGTTCCAACCAAGTCCGGAACGATGATGTCCGAGTCCAGGGAGACAGCACTACTTGCATAGAGTGCTCGCCTGAGCTCCTCGCTCATAGACAGGACCTGAAGACGCAAACAATTGAACATTAGACGTCTCCTCATTTACGATTCGTATTCAATGCATATTGGAATGCAAAGAGTCTCGAATGGAATGCAGTTTCCCATAGGCGTTGCTTTCACAACAATTGGAGACTCTCTGCACGTGTTTTTCTACCAGGCTAATCTATACAACAACTATTTCTAATTCTAGTACTAGATCTATACACAACTAGAGCATAACCACTATGCATCCAATATCGTGTTGTTTTGTTGTTCTTGTTCGTGTGTCATGTTGTTCAGCCATTGGGGACTTTGATGTTGTTTTGCAATTTTTCTAAATTTCCAGTCATAAGTGACATTTTTTTGTTTACTACTTAAGTTACCAAATATTCATGCGAGAGATCAATTACAAGTCGCGACGCAACGACGAGTTTTGACGACAAAGAAATAAATTTAAAAAAACCCAAGAGTGTTCGTAATTAACCAGTTAAAACATTCTAGAGTCAAGGGGAATTGCAGCAGACAATTAAGTACCTCAATAAGAATGACATTTATGTAGCTCTCATAGTTTACGACATTTTCTCATTTACGTTCAATACGCATATGTGCCTTGGCGTTTCTAGGTCGAACCTACTGTTAGTTACAAAAATGATGCGCACTCAGGAAGCTCGGACTCGCATCCAGTGAACTAACGTAAATACCTCACGATGCTGAAACCAAATCTACGTTGAAATACAAATTTTTCCTAAAAATCATTTTTCCCACGATCCCCCCAAATTATCGAAGTTCGCCAATTCCTCGTCCCAACAAAATCCTCCAGTTTAACGTCCACGTGAAAATCTCCCATGAAAATTATTCGTGCCAACTGTTTTTCGTATTAGCACTTCAAGATCCAGCTGCGATCCGGACCACGAAAGTAGAATGGAAAGTTTTGTAATTAACGCGAATGACAGCTTAGTAAGATTCTGTCACCCCCTCCCCCCCGGATCCTCCTTTACCTCTCATATCTTGAGTTACGTCACGATCATAATACCATCTGCATAATACCAGCTTGCGCACCTGCGTGAGATAAGTTTCGGTCCAGGAATCTCCTTTGTTCCTGTTGTTGTTACGTTACAGCGTGTTTACGTCTCGTGTCGCTGAAAGATTTAATCGCCGCGATCCTCACGCGATCCACTTGCAGCTTTTTCGATATTCAAATCCGTCCAGTGATTCAAAGAAGCAAGCAGACGTATCACGTGCTAAGATTCAAATGTTATCTCGTATTAACGAGTATTTAGGACGATTTACGTTGATAATCAATACCGAGAAGCAGTATTGGTGTACACGAGTAATTAGTTATTCAATTATCTTTCTCCTTACGTACCGCGTTGATGTTTTCCAAAAAGTCTCTATTAGCAGAATTAGCATCTCGTGAGTAACCGTTTCTTCCCTATGGTTAAAAAACAGGACAGGTGTCTAACCTCTCACTATATATCCAATCAACGACCGATCGTTCGATTATTTAATTACTGGATAATTAATTTCTAGTCGAAGGACGATAAACTCCTTCTTAGATAACTTAGCATTCGATAGATAACTTAACATTCGATCGACCTTCTTCGATCGCCTCGATTATCATGTGTCTTTCAGTCTTTTTCATACGTGCCGGTGTTAGCTCGAACAGGGTATACATCGTGAACGACTGATTTTGCTGGCGATACCAGAAAATTGAAATCTATCCAATTGACGTTTTTTATTAATAAATTTTGATCTCCAGATGTATGTTCAAGTGCGTTTAATAAATTGCGTGATTAATGTGCGTGAACGATGGTGTTTTTAAGGTCAGACAGACTTGGGCGGCTGGGTTATTCTCAGATACGAGGAACGAAAACAAGACTCGTATTTTGCATACGATATCATGGCCAATGGCGCTACATCCTCAATAATCAAGATTGTTATTGTCGTTACCAATGTATTCGGAGATAAGACCAATTACGGCTATACCGTTTACACCGAGTGTGCACGTTTCCATTTAATTCCACGTTTACGTATTCCAATTCGCATTCGCTTGAATTCACTGACAAGGGCAGCCGGAGGGTTAAGAGGTCAAACGTTCCAAGCGCTTCGCTGAATAGATAAGACTAAATTAATTATAGTTATTTTTTTCGCAAGAATTTATTATGTAATACTTTTAAGATTATTAAATATAAATATTTTACAAGTTCTCATGTATTATTGCGATAACCTACACCGTGTAGGAATCTGCCTTTATTTTTTACTTCGTTTATCATCTGTACCACGTGACAGTTACGCCTTCGGAGTAAATAGCTCTTATATAGAATTGATAGAAGTTTTATCGATTCCGGTATCTTTTGATTCAACTGTCAAGACACGTGATATTAATTTCGTCTAATTTTCGCACGAACGATAAGATTTAAAAGATACAAGAAGCGAATTTCGCGTTAAAAGAAAAAGAAATGTGAATCATTAAAAACGATCGATGTGATTTCGAGATTTCGAGTTCTCTATGGGAGGCAGAATTTTAATAAAGAAATCTTTGAGATCCGCGATTATTTTCGTCCACGTTGTACTGGGGTATAATAAATCAGCTGATGATTTCAATAAAAGTGAGATAAAAAGCAGAAGGTCGAGCTGGCGTTTCAAAAATGACGTCTGTTGACCGTTCAAGCCGAGCATCGGCATCTGCGAAGTCTTAACGGAAAGCAGAGCGAAAAGACGTCGAGAAAAAAAAATCAAAGAATATCCAAGAAAGCCGACGAATAATTTGCGCTGCTGCGTCGCGTCGCGAAAAGTTCAAGGAGAGAACGGGGGGTCGGCGCGACGTTAAGTTCTGCTGAATGCAAATACAGCAACGTGCTTTATTGGATGCGTTAGGAGTAATTTTAATTAAAAGAATTCCGGTGCTAAGATCCTCGTGAGAATACGCCTTAATTGTGCAACCCGCAATTTCAATAACGTTCCACTGGGTATAGAGCTTTACTGCAGCAATTGCACGAGCATACGGAACTATATTCTGTGCGTCGTAACATTCTCTTTAAAAACGAGTATACACGAGTATAGGAAAAAAAAAATTAATTAATTATGCATTTCTAACGAACACTTATTAAAAGTAGTCCAACAAGTTTATCGAGGGTAGCAACATAGGCGTAAACTGTTTCCTGAAAAATGTTCGAGGCTACCGATGTTTATGATAAAAAATAAGCCGAAAAAAAAGCCAATGTAAAAAAATTATGACTAATTCTAAACGCTAATACGAGTGTAACCAGTCAGCACGTAGAAGTATTCGGTAATCGGTTTAGCCAAGGTCGTATCGATACCACATATTCCTACCAATGCATATAGATATATTAGCTAATGTAATTACAATATATATATATATTCCATCGCACTTTTTGTTCTACTACCTCGACTGCTCTTTCCCTCGCGTGGGTCGCGCATTCATACGGGAGGTCAATCGGAACCGGAAGTCCGTCATTGATCATTGTTATTATTCCGCCGACCGGATCTTCTCGTAAGTTCGGATTGTAGCTGTTAGACATATATAGATATACCGAGATCTTTATAAACGACAGGTAGCATATGGCCGAAATTTTTTTAATCAATATTACTCATTAATTTTCGAAAAAAATTCTCTTACCGAAAGCATCCTGGAGGAATGTTGAAAAACGTAGTTGAGAGTCGCGCACGTACCGGCCGTCATCTTTCAATAGAACGAATGATCGAATTTGAATAAATTAATCGAGACAATATTTTATCACGGTTACACTCTCCTTCTTAGCAATCTATGGAATCGATCCGTTTCTTGACCGTCTTGCAAGAGCACCGACTCAATACTGACAGGTTCCCGCTGATCCGTATCCAAGCTTACTGGTTTCCGAACGTTCTAACAAGTTCCGCAAAGGTGCGTTGAACGGGCACGGAGAGGAAATTATTGCGAAAGTGGGTTTCACCAGTAACGCTGTTTTCCGAGATAATAAACAGAAATGACGTTTCAAATTAAAAGAAAAAAACATATCGCTAATGACTTCCCTGAAATCTACATATATACGAGATATGGATAATTCCAAAAGAGCAATTTGGAAAATTCGTTCTCTCCAATACCCTCGAGAAATCTATAAAAAGATTCAAAGAAGATCAATCGACGTCTATAATTTATCTATTACGAAGTAATTCGGCAGTTAATCCTCAGGATTAAAGTTAACGATTGCGATTGGATTTGTATTATCGGTTTCGGACTAATTGGCGAACTGCGATCGAAAAAAGGTTCGATGAATCATCGGACTATCGGCGGTCGTTCACCGTTCGCCAAAAACTTTTTCGCGACACCTGGTACATCGCGCTCTTTTTATTATTATTATTATTGCGAAACTTTTTCCAGCTACCGGCTCAATAAATTAATCGCGAGTCTTCTGTGTTTCCTATTTTCCTTTTGCCCGTATCGATAGAAAGATTAATATTATTCTCTGCACGGGATATGACATCATTCATTCTCGCCGATAAGAGCGCATCAAACGCAACGAATATCGAATAACAAACTAGACCTTGTTTGAGATAATAAATCCCGACAATGAACTCTAGTCAAGCGTAAAGACTATCAATACGACTTTCCTTCGAATGACAGTATCCCGGATACCTTGAGAAAGAAAAATCATTCGATGATCCATAGGAGGTAAGCCGAGAATAGATCTCGAATGACAACAACATTCTAGATTGCGTCATCGAGTGAAAGAGAAATTAATCCAAGTATATATTACTCCGTTTGGGAATAAATATAAAGATATAAAGTGCCGGGTGAATGATTTAGAGGATTGCCACTAGTGAAAAATTATGAAAACAAGGTACGTTACGGGTTATGAGAAAAATATAAATATCCAGGCTCTCGCGTTAAGAAAACTATTTATAAATACTCATTAGGCTATGCGCGCGTAAGATTCTCTTGCGTAAGAAGACTGGAGTCCGTTAAACAGAGTGTAAAAATGTATTAGGCGCCATCGAACCTCGGCTTTCCTTTGTGTGTGTTTATACGTATACACACATTCTACGAGTCTCGGGTTGGACTAGTGTAAACAGGATTACGGGTGAACTGTGATACACGCCCATGGGATATATATGTATATCGATAACTAACTTCCAAGTTTCAGTAGGCTTATAGATTACAGGACGTATCGGTAAATATAGATTGGTGAACGGTGCTCGGCTGTCCGGAGACGCACAATTAAATCTTGAAGCCAGCTACGCAGCCACGGCGAGTATGTCGCTGCGTAGACACTCGGCACGGTACTTGGATATGCGCCTTATCCGTATCGAGTAATCGGGAAAACAATTCGTACAAAAATCTATATATATGAAAAAAAAATTACGTAGTACCAAGTCGTGGCGATAACTTATCAGCGCTTAGATAGGACCAATTAGTCAGGGAAACGAATGGTGGATTAGGTTCAATGACAAAAATCATTACGACTTCCGAGGGTAAGATTTGATTGAACCTTTTAAGGACGGGACTGGTCGAAATTTCGTTAGGCATTCGACGTGACAAATTTTTTAATTTTATGTACAAATATCGAGTAAAAAATAAAGTCCAATTTCAACTTAAAAAACCCCGTCCTGAAAAGGTTAAAAAACACGTTTGATTACGCTACCGAAATTTTGGTATTACGTTTATAGCACGAAATGTTTTTTAAAAAAGTGCCGTATACGATTTGAGAAATTTGTAAAAATTTATATTTTCTTCCGGGTAAAATCTTATGTCGTTTCAGCCGTATGCGGTGTCTAAGAGATGGAAATTATATTCGAATTTCGTGGAGGCCGAAATATCTCATCAGATCAAAATTCAAATCTGGGTATGTTTCGCCTTGACATGCAATAAAAATTGCGTCACAAAATTGATTTTTATCACAGTGTCAAGTTAGTCCTGATAAGCGATCAGCGATGATCTGATCCATGTACTAGTTGGATATTATGGTGCAATTTGAGATTATTGGTCGAGTTCGATAAGAGATATAATCGCAATAATCTTCTAGAAGATTGATTTGAAATTTTTGTCCACGCGTTGTATTTCTCCTTTTATGCGACACGCGTCTTTCTTGATTTCCACACTCGATACAAAATTTGAATCGTGCTTCAACGTAACTGGGACAATTTTTCCCGTTTCAAGGCCTAGAGTATCAATATTGATAATTACAGACATATAAACTAGCTGAGTTCTACATGCCGCCACATGCTGCCAATTGCACGTATGCACGTACGCTACAAGAATTCCTCCACCAGAAGGTCGGTACGATGGAGTACCGACAGCTGGAGTGCGTCGCGAAGAAAGTTATAATTCGATTGACTTATGTAAAAGTATTTAAGCTCCTTAACTTCAAAATCTGATCGGCTGATTCAACCTGAGCTCCTATATGTATGCGACTTATTTATGTAGCTTTATCATTATTCCGATACTTTAAAAATTTCCGATAGTCACACTGTTATCGTCTCATGCTCGCTGATGATGGTGGTCTGCTGGTTACGAATAACATGTGGTGATCGATCAACGATATATTATATACGTGAATAAGAGAATTTGTGTACTCCAAGAAAGGAGATAGATGGAATAACAAAAATTTGAAAAATTACTTAATAAAAGTCACACTCCCCTCTTGCCACGGCCTTGCGAATGTTTTCGTTCAATCGAAACTTGACGACACGTCAAACCTGTTTCTTCAGGCTACGGAGAAGCATCGGGCACTTCGCTTCACTCAAGAGCCAAGATGCAGCACGTGAATGTCGCGAACGGATGAAGCCGCACGTCGTATACATATTTCCAGCGTCCGTTTTCATTGTTTTCATTCGCCGGAAGCGTTAAAAATGGAATTCGGAATCTTAAATATCGATATCGTAACGGCTCTCGTAAAGGCGCGTACCGATTATGTGAAATATGATTGAAAAAGGATTCGATAAGTAAATTCAAACATGACAGTTTTAAAATGCGTTTACCTTGGTCCTCAGCTTTAAGAATTTAGCGACCTTCGCGATCGAATTGAGCATCTTGGGCTTCGGCATTTTTGTTAATTTCAGCAACACCGTTAAACGAGTAATGTCCGATTCTTCCTGCTGTTCTCCTCCTCTTACGTGTAGATAGTCACAAATTAAAGTTGCTATCGCTCCTTTGGAAATGAGACTGAATATTCACATGACGACAGGATGCACCCTGCTCTTTCTTTGGATTCTTCTAGAAGCTGGGCAGCCAGCCAAAACACACGGCTGTCACTCGACCGCACGAACAGTCTTCTATTGCTTTTGTCAAATTGGCCGACGTTCAGGCTTTACTATTAGATTCTTCACGAGCACGATATTTCGGAATAAATGAGTGTTTAGAATATTTGGCGTAAGGATATCACTCGTTGTGTAACATACAGTCACAAGCAAAACGAACAAAATTCACGTTCTACCAAATTGTATTCGTTGTTTCACACCGGTAAGTGTCTTTGGTGCAATCGAGCTTCCACCGACAGACAAAACAAAGCGTCGTCCAAAATCAATAGGAAACCGAGTCAAAGTCGAGCAACTATAAAAATTCTTTGTCCGCTCTCCGTCCGCCGATGCATATACTTGTTAGTTGGACTGTTGAGAATAATCAAATTCCAAACCTCGCAACTTAAGCAATGACACAATAGATTCGTATACAGAAGCTCTAATAGCGTACTTTACTTCCAGAAGACTAAAGCCGTACTGAACTTCAAGCCCTGCGCGTCCCGGTACATGTAGTCTCTGCATAAACCACTGCGCACGTTCATTGCGCAGCACGTGCTACCCGTTTGTTGTATTTACGGATCTGCGCAGCCGAGGGTGGACAGACTCTGCCACTCGACAATCCTACCTACGAAACTGGAAAATAATCCGGAATTCTTTGTTCGCGTTACGGCAGTTTAAAAAAAGAATTATAATGAAACTTGCCGAAAAACAGATACGACAGTGTTTATAAACATCGCAGTTAAACGTTTTAAAAGTCAATGAACGATTTAACCAATCTATCACATATTCTGCAATGTAAACTAACCTCACATTTTTAGCCGTTACCGAATACAAAAACAGTCTGTCGACTGCTTAACGATTTTTCGTGACGCTGTTTTGGCTTTATGTATTTAGAAGAACGACTTCATTAATAACCAAAGAATTATTCGTCGAGACTGCTGTTCATCTGTATCAATATTTTCGACCAGATACCGATATATATAAAGTGCCTGTCTCATCGAAAATCGATGATCTAGATTAAGTTAAAATGTAAACATTTCCTACTTCGTATTTGTCGATCGATCGTGACGAATCCGGCCCCAGGCAAATCATACATGTAGACACAAGACGCGCATATTGCCATTTAATAAAAATCAAAGAAATCAACATCTGACACAGAGACCTTCCACACTCGAAAGATTTAATAATTATTATTGCCTTTCTCGTTCATCGACACCCGACGACCACAACGCACACAGCCTATTGGCATCCGACGCCGAGTGACTACCGAGAGACACGAACGTTCTTTCGCTACGTGGCTAATTTCGTCCGAGCCATTTATCTCATCGGCCAAAACCTGGAGAGTTCGAAGCACAAATAATATTGGACAAATGAGAGAAAAAAATTGAAAGGCAAAAAAAACGAGCGCAGGATAGAAAAAAAAAGATTTGCGACCGAATCACACAACTGTTTTTTTTCTTATTGTTCTCATGTGCCACATAAAGTTTTCGTATTTTTTCACTATCACCGTATTTGTATACTAAAACTATACAAATTGAGAACTACTGCCGTAACACGCACGTAACTCCCGAGGCGTATACGGAAATGACATAATTCGCTGAGCCAATGACGATCGTTTCGATCGAGAAAACAACCACTCTCTAAGAATGTCACTTTTCGCTGCTGTTTATAACAATATGCGATATTTCGATTATGGGTGCAGTCAGTTGTTTTGCGTATGTCGTAAATAGAGACCGAAGACCCGACGAGTCCATGCAGTGAGAATACTGGCAATGACGGTTGGACGAGGAAGCCGAAGGAGGGGGTAGGGGTAGGAGGTCAGGAGCGATAGGAAGGAGTCCCATCGGTATGTTTAACAGGGTTTCAGGTTAGTACTTGTCATGGAAAACTCGCAAAACTTTCCACTGGAAAAATTCCTCCGGCACGGAGAAAATTAAGCCCAAGATTGAATTCGTAATTTTACATGTACGTTTTGCGTAACATCAGAAACCGAGGGGCCAACTATTTGCATTAGGATTGAGCTCTTTTTATTGGACGATGTCGTCACTGATTTTACGCATCGCTTCAAGACGTCCAATGTGAATTGTGCAGATGTTGCGACGCGACATTTTCAATTTATCGAACCTCCCTCACGGTTTGACAGATGACTAAGGACTAAGGCGCGTTTGCGAACAGACTTCCAAGCTATCGAGTCGAGATACGAATTTTTCCCTTAAAACGCCCTACCACGTTTCGCAAATTCAAGGTATCCTTATAGTTTTCCAATAATAAAATCGTCTCTCGATACTTTCGATCGTTTTCAGAATAAAATTATAATCGCAAAAAAATTACGGGACAATTCGATTTATTACTTAAAACTTAAGCCCACCCCCCTTTTTCACGGATGTCCTCCATAATAAATTCCCTAGATAATTCGAATAACTGTATATTATTCGAAAGCCATAAACATCAATAGACTCCTGGGATCAGCTGATATGGTAACTTCTCTCTGACCATACCATAATCGCTAACAGGTCGTTTTTCCAAAGTTCCACTGGATAGTCATTAATGACACAAGTCACGTAGTGCTCGTGATCCGTTTGGGTAATCTTCGACTGAGCTGGACAAATTTCTCGCGCGATACGGAGTCGTGCAGAAGAGCACGTTCCACATGCAAAAATGCAATTTGAATGATATTTATTAAAAAAAAAAGGCAACGCGTCGTCATTAAAGATTATTCTGGTGGATCGTCTCATAAAAAAATAAATATAAAGAATCCATATACGAGCAGGAGAATAAACGTCGAAAATAAAGATGACGATATTAACGGTGCGGTATATGAGGTGCGTTAAAAGTAAAACGGGGGTCCAAGAGACAAAGAGGTTAGCAGGTATTTATGAACCTTGGAAGGTCGTCCTCTTTTAACGACCTCTGGCTTAAGAAGTATGCAGCTTATGGATTTTTGTAAAATTTTCGCTCAAAGGACATAAATCAAATGGGTAAGGCACTGACGAGAAACCTTTTTTCCATTGAAAATGATGGCGCTACAGAAATAAAGGACGATCACATTATTTACGCGTGCAAGAGCATGCGGCGATATCTATAAAGTCAAGTTCCTATGAAACGACCAGCTATAATTAGATATTGCGAGTAAAGCCAATGTAAAAAGCTTGGGTGTTGGCCGTAGGCCAAAAATATTGTGAAGCTAAAAGTTTCATCACCCCCCCCCCTTTCACCAGCCTGCAACGTACGGCGTGTCGAAACGTAAGAAAGAGAATATATAGCGCAAAGCTTCCTGTCTCGAAATAATACACGACAATGGACATTGCTTGTGCAGCATCGAAATACGAAGAACTTTATTCCGTAATACGAAAACACAGCTGAGCAATCTACTTGACGACATTCAAATATATCGATAGACTCGGGAAGCTCTTTTTCTTTCATGTGACCTATGCCGCTGGTGATAATTGCGAAGCGTAATGATCAAATTGACGTAGACGTTCGCTTTAGCCTGTGTATCGGAATTTTGTAAATTAATCCACGTTTTCATAGCAGGTTTCTGGTGCAACACAGATAAATATTTCTCGTGGCGTTACGTGGAGGCACTTTGAGCTTTTGGCATACATCATCATAACAATAATCATTATACGCAAAAACATTGACTACTCGGTGTAGCTAGTACAATAATATTTTTTCACAGGGAATCAGTGTTAACGCAGAAAGCATGATTCGGTGGCGAATGAGCTGATAATGATATTCGATATCGTGACAATGATTTTTGATTGATTGCTTCACGGGTATACATATAGTGTGTGTAATATATATATATATATATATATATATATATATATGCATAACAGTGTGGAATGTGGAGCATGGACTGGATTTTAGGTCTTGAGGAGTACCTCGGGATCCTGGGCCTGTTCAGAGTCTGCAGATGCGCTCGAGGTCTTCAAGATGCTGTAGAGCTTTACGTAGGGTGCCTTTATCAGCTGATCGTCCGCAATGTCAACAATTCAGACAAAGAGACAGATTCGCCTCGTTTAAAACGTTGCCATGGTCGTGGAGTCAGAATCATTTTTAAATTATGATCGAGCTCCATTTTTTGTTCTCTTCCCTTAACCATTTTCGTCCCGCCTCGTCCCGTTAATTTTGGTAATTTCACGAAACTCGTGAAAAATAGTACATGCGTCTAAACGACACCGAGGTTCATGGAGCGTTGAAATTTCGTGACAATGGAAAAATTACGATCACGTAGGCGAAATCACATAGAAATTCGTTTCGGGATCCATGAATGGAGATTTAAACAAATTAGGAAGTCGAGGTCGACGCGACGAGGCGAGAATTCTTCCTTTCGACTTTTATCTCTCGACTGTCATCGTATTTTCCGGTCGATCGAGGTTCCCTGCAAGGTCAAGACTCATTCCCGGTATACTTGAATTTACCTGAAATCTCAACAAAGAAATCATCGATTTTGAACTGTCTCGAATTGATGACGAGGCTCAATCGGATAAGGGGTTCCAAGAAATATTTTCAATTTTCGATCGACGAATTTTTCTTGACCTTGCAGGGATCTCATATGGCAACCATATGAGAAACACTTGAAAGCGAAATCCGAGTGACAGAGCGATGAAAGAGAAAAAGAAGAATTTATTTAATTATTTGATCTCGGGTGTAATCGGTTTGACCGCGACAAAGATAAGACAGTTCTCGGTCCGGCTGATCCAAGATTCGAATAGATGCATTAAGATGAGATTCCGATTGAGTGATTAAGCGAAAGAAGCAACGAGCAATTACAACGACAGAATAGTTGAATTCTTTAGTTGATTATGTGCTAATAATCTGTCGAGGTAATCAATCATTAAAAATGATCCGGGAAATTGATCGATCGTCATCGGTATGCGCGTCGTATAATTAAATATTCAATGAACCAATAATATATATATATATATATATATATAGATCTCTCTGGTACTGACCTCCCATGATTCCCGAGTGAGCTCAGAGATGTCGTCGGTGTCGCGTGGACCAGTTTTCCCTTCCTCGGCAAGTTCACTCGGGTCCCCGTCGTGAGGTGACAATTCAGGTGAAAGGTCCGTCTCTGTATCGGAGAGAATGTAGCCACGTTCACGCCATAGATTTTCGTCGAGTTCTCCATAAAGAGCAGGAACCCATGCATGGATGAACCTGTACAGGTCATCGACCCTGCGAACAAAATTCATCCGGGTGTATTAAATTCTGTATATAAAAAGATAACTTGAAAATCTAAATATGACTAATATTTAATAACCATGTGGCTACGTGCTGTTGCGCGCATCGACTTTTACCTTCGATTCAAAATTGGCGCGATTCTTCGTACCAGCGTTCTCAGTGATGGGATATAAACAAAGTCGAAGATTCGACCAACCGCGTAATTCATGTTTAACGCGTGTTCACGATCGAGTTCTCGGATTGCTTTCTAGGAAGCGTTTTTCTCCAAATCTTTGTTTTTATTTGATATTTGAAATAAGATTCAAGTGGGCCGTAGCGTTAAAAAATATTCAACAATCTACTCCAATTAATGGACTTCGGATGACGAGATATAAGTAGATAAAGTAAATCTATATGAAAAAAAAAATAAATAAATAAATCGTTATCAAATTCTCAGTAGCGAAATTCGTTATCGAATCTGTTCAAAATTCTTATCACGCATCAAGAGGCACGTGTTACATTGAAATATGCAATAGCTTTTGTCTGCGAACGAATGAAAATTATTGCGCTGTATATTTCCGCTGATGCATTCACATAAATGTCGAAGGACGTAGATGCTGCTGTGCGATCGTGCTGCTCGTTCAATTTGTGCCAACCTAACCTATTTAACCAACAACAGCACGGTCTTTCACCAATTCAAAAATATCTTATAATTCAAGATTGCGAAGACATAACAATTATCGTTGATTGTTCGATTAATTAGAACATTGCGCAATGACACAGACGATCGGATCTTGGAGATGATTCGCGATTCGACAGAATTAAGGATGATGAAAGTTCAACGCGACGCGCTTACAGGTGTTACGAAGAGACTGTGGCACTGTGGGCGTGACCTGGGTACCAGCCATATGACTGATATGGAATTACGTATGTGCTGTTGCCGAGACGCACGTGCTCTAGAAATACGCGGGAAGTTTCAAAATGACTTAAATCAGTCTACAATCTTATCAATCTGTATTTTTGTAATCGGTGCTGGGAATTGACAAGCAAGTCAGTGTTATCTCAATCAACAAATTAAAATACGATATAAAGTAATCTTCAAATAGATAATAAAAATGTTTTCTAATGTATAAACATACGCAAACGATCACTGATATAACCTCGTAAATAAGCAGCTACCGACAGGAATTAAAGATTAATCGTATTGGATGGCAGTAAGTCAACAGTATTAAATTATTTTATCTTATACTCAAAACTTTGTAAGATTTTCAAAAAAAAAATACCAAATCACCGATAATGATTACAACATCGTATTTACGTAATCTCGAATCTCCTGCGATGATGTAATGGCTGTCCTACTTTACCGACCGATTGTGAGTAAATCTGCAAGATTATCGATAAGATTATCGATAAGACGCCGAAACTTCCCACGGTCACGTGATATCTTCCAAGGGCAAAATTTTCGTAAATTTACAAAATTAAAAAAAATTCTGCAAAGAATCATATCAAGACGCACGACTCACCTATTACGCGGTACGCTGAACCAATATTCCGGTCGTAGCTTTTTCTTTCCATAGCTCATTATCGGCGTCGATCTTGGTATCTTCTTACCCTTGGGTCTTCCAGTGCGCAGCCTCAGGTAAAGGGGTGGGTCCTCGCAGGATCTCGCGGGTCGTGGTATCAATTCTGCCATTGTAAAAAAAGCCCACCGCAATGCCATAAAACGTCACACTTTTTCACTACCAAAATTAGCCCCTTCCACCCGCGCCCCCGAGATACCATTAGCTCAGTCGACGTATTTACTTTCCTCAAACCCATTCGGTCCCCAAATATTTTCGAGTACGTACGAACGAAGCTTTCGATACGAAAAACAGCCCAAAAAGAATTATCCTATATAGCGCAATTGGATCCCACTGATATTACGGGTGTACAGTACTCGGGAGTATTATTATTAAATGCAACCGAAAAAGCATTTCCGATTTTCTGGACCACCGAGTATCCATACCAAATCCATGAAAAATAAGCGCGCGCGCAATAAGTCTATAATATTTTTTTTCTTGCTTTTACCATAAAACGTATTCTCGTACCCTCTGGCTCCCATTAAACTTTCTATGCTTTGACGAGAGTATGCAAGCACACGATTGTCACACTGATAATTTAAAATATCAGATACACATCATGGTCAAAATACAGTCAAGACAACATTATTATAATCACTATCACCACACACAAAAAAAACAAAGATGGCGTCGATTGGGCGAAACCATTATATAAAGTATTATAATTGAATATACTTTTTTGCGATTGCATGTGTTGTGTTCTTTTTATATACATATATGTATGAAATAATTTTCGAAAATAATTGGCAGTCGAGATAAATAAATGTTCTCGACCCTTTCCTCCGGCATGCTGTCAACCGGAACTGATAGTTAAAGGCAATACAAAAATATGAAAGTAAAAAGAAACTACGATTGAACATAATATAAAAGAAGAGTAAAGAACAAGTAGAAAATCGAATGTATAGACATTTACAGGCTGTACAATTTACAGGCGTTACATTGGAATAATAATAATAGTAGGTGGTATAGAGTATATAGTGTATGAAATCGGAATTGAAAGTGGTAGTATATGTGCTTGTGCATGGAGACAGCCAAAATCAAAATAAATAATTAGAAATAATGAAATATATACGTTCGAAATTAGTTTAATATCAAATCCTGATAGATTGTTTTTTTTGCCAATTGCATAGAGCAAAGCAACGAAGCAAATCAACAAGACAGCAAAAATGAATCGATGAAAATATTTGTTCAGACAATTTGGGGTTTGCTGAAAGATGGTAGAGCGATATTGAGATAGGATTTGAGGAAATGGAGTAAAAGATAAAGAGAGAGAAGCGTGAAGAGACGAATTGAACGAGTAAAAAGTAGAGAGCAAGCAAATACAGTATGAACCTACCGAGGCCTTCGAGTTCGGGGAAATTAGGTGCTTGGACTAGAGGGACAACAGAAACAGATGAGAATTACTGGATTAGTATGATTTCTTTTAACGAACGTGAATTTTTTTTCAAATTTATGCCATAACGAGGATCCCCATTTATTTTGAGAATAAATTCTTTTCTAATCAGAACTGAAAAAATATTCAGATATATTTTTTATCCACAACATGAATTACTGTTTCAAGTAATTTACGTACAGTCGAATCAAAATTTTCTGTCAGCTGTGTCAATAATTCAATTTTATCATTAATTATATATTTTTCTCTAAATTTATCTGTTCCATCAGAGCATTTAATTGATAACAAACAAAAACGTATAACGAATTGCTAAAGAGCTGTGTAAACAGTAAAAAAATTAATTATTCAACGATAACTGGAAAAAGAGACTTAGATCAGAGATAAATTTTTGAAGGTGTCAGGTAAAATTTCTTGTTGGATTTTTAAGATCTATCGTTTTGGCGCTATTTATTTACCAAGGTTGTAGATTTTCGAAATTTGGATTCCGCCTCGCGTGATTCATGAATTGCAATCGAGGACGGAATCCGGTCCGACAATCTATAACGGATGATAACTATAGTGATTCTTCCTCGAATCAAAGTATTACTTCAGTCAGTCAGATCTGTGTAACTTGGCAAATGATCAAAGTTGCAATTGAATTCGAAGAAGAATGCGATGCTGGCGACAATGTTAGTAGGAAGTGATAGAATAATCTGAATTATGATTAAAAAAAGACTCGAAGATAGACGTCCTTGAGAAGGAATAGTCAGGGAAAAATTTTCCTCTAAAACTAAGAGATAAAATCTAACGAAATCGATCGTTAATTCGAAGGTGGATATATAAAAGTGTGAAAGAAAACGAAAGACTTCAACGATACAGAAAAAAAGAAAGTGTAAAAAAAAATCTCGCACAGTAAGAAGCATTGCTACGTAGCGTGTGCGAGTGTCCTGATATGTAATATCATAATTCTGTCGTTTATGATTTTTGTAAAACGTGTTAGTCCAAAACCGGCCTCATTCCCAGGATAGTGTATGTATAAAATTTGTACAAAAAATGTGATAAATAAAATTTTCTACGTAAAATGCTATTGACTAATAAAACCAAAGTATGTATACCCTTGTAAGAATCGCACGCGGTGGTTGATACTCACTGTCAAAGCTAACGAAAAGTTCGGGCATGTCGTCCACGGAGACCATGCTGCGATAATCGAGACGCGGCGGTGCGGTTGACGTTTTACTTCCACGGCTGCTGTCGACGCTGCTGCTACCAGATGACGTCAGTGGTTGCTGCCGTATGAAAGTACCCACGGAGGAACGTCTGCGAAATTTATATTTATTCATTAATTTTTTTCTTCAATCGCTCCTTAGGATATTTCCAAGCTGCTGACGGATCTGAGTTACGTATTTAAATGAGAATTATCATAAATTTAATTAATCAATGTGATCTTATGTAAATTGATATTACAAAAGGAAAATCCGTACAGCTTGGAATACAAATTTTCTTCTTTTTTTTACGAGCTACGAAATTCTTATTCCGAAAAACGTTTATAGGATAACATTTAGTGACTAGAATATGGCAGAGTAATGCAATAAATAAGCAAACGATTAAAGCGTTCTGCGAGTATTTCGATGATTTCGTGTGTCGCGTTGTCTTCTTTGTTCTGCAGGGCGTAAGCGATTAAGAGAGAGAGCGAAAATCAGAGTTCAGACGCTACAAAGAGTTTTTCGTGGTTTACCTGGAGACAGAAAACGGGTATCCTGTTTTTTACTGTTAGACTGAGTTGTACAGTTGACACGCGGTGCTGTTCGTGTGTATAGTAAGATTTGTCCAGGACAGAATTCCTCTTTGACAGATCAAATTTTAAATGAATTCTGTCCTGAAATTCAGTTCGTTGTGTTTCTCGAAAATTTCGAGTGGACATGGACATCCGACAAAACAACAATGGGACCAAGACAGTGTACAAAGATTCTAGAAGGGTAGCAGGAAGTTGTAGAAAAGAAATAAAGGAAAAAGAAAAAAATGAGATAATATTAAAGAGTATGCTAATTCGAACAAACATAACAACAGAAAATTTGTCATATCTACTGCAAATGTTTACAGCGATAAAGATTCGAGATAAATGAAAAATTATTTGACATTGTTTACCTAATGTCATTATTTCTACAAAGAAATTGGCGAACTGAGAAACAATAGTCAACGTAACAGGAACAATGCTAAAGGATAACAAGAGACAATCTAAGCAACAATATTGACTACGGATTTCAAATTATTCTTACAGCAAGACTTAGGATATTTGTAGAGATAACGTCAAAATCGACCATGGCAACGAAGGGACGATTACAAAAGTAGAGAGAAAAGTTGAAGAAAGAGAGAAAGTAGACGGGCATTGAAAAAACTGAATTTCAAATGGATCAAAAGACCGGCAGCCAAAGTAGAAATGACATTTGAATTATGAAAATATCGAGATACCGAGAGACATTCAGGCACAATTTAAGAAAATAGAAATAGTATAGAGAAAGAATACTTGAGGAATTCCTAAGGTAATACCAGGGGAGGCGGACGACATTAGGAAGTAGGATAACGAAGTGCAGACGAGATCATCCTGGTCCGCTGGACTCACCCGATGAGGCCTATGGGACCTGGTGAGAATTGAGGATTGGCAGAGTCCTGAGAGAGCGAGGCGGCACCTAATGGCGGAGGTGTTCCTCCGGCCCGGCCGCCTCCACTCTCCTCGCTGGGCGTTTTAGCGAACAGGCCCTGGCTAAAGTCACTCACCAGGTTGATGGGCGAGCTTCGTCCGACACCATTACACATTGTTGGTTAGTTACGGTGCAAAATTTCAGATAACGCAAAGCGAGACTAACCCGTTAATCGATCAGGGACCGATAATACTTTTCTACTGTGATAGGCATCATCCATTTTATTATTGTAATATTGATTAGTAATTTCTAGTGCTATAAAGAAGCGTTAATTATTTTTAGTTATTCCACAGACACGTGGCTACTATGTTACACGTTGTCCCTAATAGATCATTTGAAATGCGAATGATCGTCTCGTTCCTCTCTTCGTACGTACGCTGATTCGAAGTTCCCTGTCGGAGACTAACGTGAAAATCTTAGAGTTAGGTTAGAACTAATATTTAGCTTGTCTTTTAGGAATCTCCTACCGAACGAGACGACCTTTTCGGAATTCACCATCGGCACTTTAATCGTGATTATATATTATCTAGGATGTTAACGTTAGGAGAAGTAAAAGAGGCTTTTTATTAAATTGCCATTGAACCACGGCATGGAAGTTTTCTATGTAAAAATATGAGAGTAATATGAAATTTTAATGAGGCGTGAAAATAATTACCTGGAGAATACTTTGCTGAATACAGAGGAATGATGTGCATCCGCACTGTTCGGTAAACTAGATCCCTTTTCAGGTATTGGTTTCGATTCATCCTCTTTCTCGGCAGTGAGTCCTTCCATCCAGGATAACGGGTACGATAGTCGTTTTAGCATCTGGAAAAAAAAGTATTTATCGTAACGCGACGTTCTGTGATTGTGAATCGTACAGAAGATTAATATATAAAGTGAAAAACCTTATTCTTGCGAGTCTCCTGCCTATCGTCGTCCTTGTGCTCGTCGTCCTTTTCGATTTCCTCAGTGTTGCTGTCGAGACTAAAGGACACTGAACTGGCTTTCTTGCGACCGTTGGTACTAGCGTGTCCACTGTCGGAACTGGTGTTAGTGACGTTAGTGGGAGCGATCGTAATTGGAGGTACCCAATCGGAGGAGAGAACAATATCGGCATCCGAATAAACCTTCTTCGATGGAATTGGTTGAACAATCGGAAGAGGAGGATTAGGATCACGAATGTCAATACCCGAGTCGTGGCATGACAACTTGACTAGAGATCCCTCCTCGTCTTCAGGAATTGCATTGACTTTTACGGGCTCCGCCTGAGAGATAGATATACGAAAATTTGTAAAGATTCGTCATTCGTCTTACAGGATAACAAAGAAACTTGTTAAAAGTACCTTGTCAGAGTTCAGAGAATCCTGCTGCTCGTCATCAACGGAAAATGACAGTCGATCCTTGCTAGGAACCGCCCAATGATGATCGAGCATCGATCGTCTGCGCTCCTCCAGAGTTCGACTAGCCTGCCCGCTTGGCTCTTTTTCTTTATCTTTTAACTTCTCTTGATCCTTCTCCTTATCTTTGGTCGAAGCTGATCCTTCTTCCTGCATGAATATAAACAATGCATATCAAAGAAAGTGAGACAATAGGAATCAGAATTATGCATGAACTCTTGGCAATCACAAATCTTTCCTTACATTTTGAAGATTGGTAGGCGTAACAAGATCTCTTTCAAAAGCCTTGGGAAAGGCGTCGCCGTCGCGTTCGGCGCAGCTGCAAACGGACTCGCTGTCGTCAGCAGTCAATTCTGGAAAATGTTCATCCTTCCCAGGCGACTGACATTTGCTGCGTCCTTCCTGATTCGGCTTCTTCATATAGTAGATTTCCGGTTTCTTGTCAGTCCCATAGGACTCTGTATGTCCGACACGCATGTGAGCGATATCATAGTAAATGGCAGCATTGACTACGAATTCCATCGGCGCAATTACACCGTACGATTCAGCACCGTGCTCGATCACCAGAGGATCCGATACATTCGGATCGAACATGACAGCGTTGGGTGTAACCAATAAAACACCACCTACCACGCCCTGTTATTCGCAAGACAATTAATTCACACTTCGTACACATCTCCATTTTTTTTCTTTTAATTCCTTTAATCACCTGTCCATCCGTAATATGGCGAACGTTAATTTTGAGGAATCTCTCCCGGTATGGCTGATCTTCATCGTCCACAGTGGTCGCAGCACTGCCCAACGGTGTTTTTACCCGGTCCAGGTGGCTGGGCTTTGGCGAGACAGGCCGCAGATTGTCAAGAAGTTCTGTAACAGGAAACACATTGCTCAGTTAAATTCATCCCAAAGCAATCTTTAATCAGATTTTAAAAAAATCCTCAGACTGTTCGATTCAAGTACTTGTATTTCTCGTGAAAAACATTGGACACGATGCACCCATATGGCAAAGCAAGAATGAGTAGACTGTGCTTGAACTCTAACGAATTTTCGAGTCGCACATATCTAATCGCTCTTCTCTCCTCTCGTGGCTCATTGGCCATTCGACTATTGATTTCTTTTACGACTTTGCACACGATGCAGTCGCATTTGCATTTCGTACTATTGCCGGAGAACTTGACTGACATGCTGCAGTAACTGTTTGAAAATTTATAAGTTAATAAAATCAAAATTATACGAGTGCTTACCTTTTTCCTCGGGTGGTAGGTCATCCTGAGACTCATGATCCTGGTTAGGATCAGGACTGGGTGCATCCGTTGTAACGCTACCGCCTAAACGACCTTCCCCCTTTGCAGGTACCCACAATTGCTGGCCCGCATAAATAAAAGTGCTGCCCAGTCTGTTCAATTTGGTCAGCTCAGAAGGTGTAGTGTCAAATCTAGCCGCTACCGAAGTCAGCGTATCCCTGTCGTTCACCTATATGTAGTAAACAAGAGAAAGTAATTTTATCAGATTTACAAAATAGTCACAAAAGTTTCTTTCGCTCATTATAATTTTTTTTTATAAATAACTGCTAACGGCTCGACTGACATTTCAATTGCCGAGTATAACCGTCGCATTACAGATCTGCATTCTGTACCTCGGAGAGGAGAATCTCTAGAATTTCTGTCATATGCCCAGGGATTCGGAATCCTAAGGGAGACGTCATTCGATACACTTCTCGGGGTATTTACAACCTGGATGCCAGCAGCTTCTTGTCCTAGATATGTGGCTGCCTGACGAGAGAACCCGAGAAAAAGTGGGCATCTTATCGTGCTAGATTAAAAATTGCAAGGAGCATCCATTGTTCTTGGTTCGTGTCTTTCAAAATGGCTTCCCCCTTCCGGATTCTCTTATTGTTTCGACTTTACGAATTCAACGTGAATCTCGAATTAGATGCCACCCCCGTCTTCCATATTAGCATTGTTCATGTTATAGATAATTACAACATACATACCATAACCTAAAAACCTAAAAACGACTAAAAACGTGGAACGTCTTAAGGCGGGATTCGAACCCGCGATATTTCGAATATCAGTCGACTGCTTTGACTACTGAGCTACACCAGCGAAATACTTTTGACTATTGCCCTCTTAATTTTAATTCCCTTTTATGATATATATACATAGTAATAACATTATATTTACCGTATAGGCAATCGTATTGATGGGTTGAGAAACGCGACCGTGTTTTTTCTCCTGAGTCGTCGAACCATCCTTGCTTTCGGTATCGGAATCTAGAAGATAGAAATTTAGGGTTACTAACAAAATATTCGAATTAATTTCGAATTTTGACAATGGTTAAATTATTTTGGTTCAACTGACGAACACTGAGAAATTGACACACCTGCATAAGAATCAAAGATTTTGGACGCGTCCCGCACTACGTAGTAGACAACATAATCTTTTACTTCTTTTTGGTAAATATACACGTTATCAGGCTCGTAATCCGCGCTTTCCCATTGGGACAACGTGCCTGGATATCCGTATTCCATGACTGTTTTTCTTTTTATATAAAAGATTAATATTACGTCCGCATCAATCACTCGTATTGCGCGTTAGCAAGACGATTAACTTGAAAACAGAAAAGAATCCATGTACCACGAGGGTCAAGGTGCCTCGCGTCGCGACGCTTCCGAAACGCTACAGCGTACTGACTTCTTCGTGCAAATTGACACTAATTTTATACTTCATCAAAATGCTTTACGTTCGCGATTGCACTGTAAGAAGAGATAAGAAAATTGAAGAATGCTGAGGGAGAAACAGGTTCGAGTCTTTGCTTCGAACTGTGATGCCATGAAGAATTCAATAGGCGAGGTCAGAGGTCATACCGTTTGTACACTACCCACGGGAGGTCAAAGAGATACAGGCACTATTGAGCACTAGTACATTGGTACGATTGATATAAATTCCTGACTCTAATTGTCAATGTTGGTAGCTGATTAGGTATCGTATAATTTTTTGCAAAAAATTGTAAAAAATGTAATTAAATTGCAAAATCTTTTGCAATTTACATACAAATATCAACGAGGAATGCGAATAATTTTTCAAATGATTCCGAACCTCAACTCTGCACTGGAATAAGACGGAGACCAACGGACTGAATTTAGAAAGCACAAAAATTTTGCGGTTAATTAAAATAACACAAAAAATTAGGAAATCGGTACGGGACTAACCGATTTGGTCTTATCACGAGTCACAGATGAGAAAAAAAGATCAATTTTTTTTAGTCGCGAACACAATGATTTTTGACGTGAAGGTTATAGTGAAAAAATATATCTGAATCCTATTCAAAGCCATAATATTAAAAATTCACGAGGTAAATGATTTCATTCGAATTAAAGAAAACGCAAAATATTCTTATACGAGTCCAGTGACGCGGAGGCTGTTATTCGATGTCATTGGATACTGTACTTTCGAATAGCCACGAGTATTTGGCAAAGACATTAGCGTCTACAGGAAATCACACAAACATGGTTCACAGAAACACAGTCCTTATTACTTGAGAGAAGATCTCCATTTCCACTAAATATAATGATACCGCGGTTGTCCTTGATCGATTGTCATTATATCGTAGAATATCGAATAAGTCAATAGAACAAATGACAACACGTCCCAGCTTCACAATATATACGTATGCACCAGCAAATTCGTGACATTTCTCAAAACCGTTTACCGTTAATGATTTACGATACCCGAGTAGTTCCCTGCGACTGTGTCACACTGTGTTGATGGTGGCGCACGCGGTTGCCCATGGCGGCCATTTTGGTATTGCGTCACTAGCGTCACGGCAGGCGCGTGCAACATCGGCCGATTCGAACGGACCGTGTAGACCAAACAAAAGTAAAGGCGATATCAAATTTATTCCGATAATTATTATCAAATTTATATATTCGTCAGCTATATTATTAATAACATGCAGGAGTAGCGATATTAATATTAATACAATGTAATGGAACTCTTAATAAACACAATAAGAACCCACAATGTAGCCTATGGACAAAGACACGTGGACAGTCTATATGGTAAAATGTACTATTGACTAAAGACATTCAGAGAGAGTACTGACAGCCTGTCCTTGCATAAATATACAAGGCTTCAGTTCCACGAAGGGTTATTACACTATAGATTGTATGATGGATTGAAAATAGATGCCCACATAGACTGCCAGGTCAATGGAATCTGCCTGTCCCTAGAAATATATTTTATATGTCTGTGGTGGTATTCTGCATTTGATTTGGAAGAAAGAGTATTTCGCGACCGAATAAGGAAAGCCTAAAGCGGCGGGGAAAAAAATTCGTCGGATTAAGAATTGAGCAAGGAGGCTGCTGTCTTCTTCGTGGCATCTCTTTGTTCCCTATTTATTTCGATTTCCAAGAGCAATCTAGTCGATCTGGGAATCCGCTCCAGATTGCGAAAGTAAGTCAATGCGATGCAATTGGCTGAGGTCGAACTAACCTAAGGTCGTCCAGACCTTCGCCCGGACTCTCGGCCAGAACATTTCTTTAGCATTGTATCGTGTTTACATAAATGATATTTTCTTTCTCCTCTTTATTATATTTTTTTTTTCTTATTCTTGTCTTAGCTCAACTTTTTTGTACCTTTCGAAAGCTTATCGACCGACTCGAAGCGTCCTTCGACTTTGTTGCGAAGTGCGTCCAGGTCGAACGGTGCTGTAAATCCATGATCCACGCTGCGACTCTTGCTCCTGAAAAAGATAAAGGAATTAGGTGAAAATTATGTAACATTGAATCGGTAACCTCGTTGAAAAATTATTTTTATTATAGTCATTGACATTGTTTTATTGTATAACAGGATAATTTAATTGCCTTTGGATGAACTGTAGTACCTATCGTTTTTTTCTGCTATATATATTTACGAAGAAAATATGAAAATCGTTGAATACAGTGGTAGTACAAGGAACTATGATAACCATAGAATAATTACAGGACAGAGATGCAAAGTGGGCGAGACATGCCAAAAATATTCAAGATACAAGCATGCCTAGTGCGAAAAAAAACATCTCATCAATTACACAAGCGATATAGCAATCGAGTGATTAATCCTTGTGTTATTTTAAAATATGTGATATGCATAAAAAATAGTAGTGATCTTAGTCAGAGGATTAAGTTTCAAATTGCTATACCGTGCGCATGGAAAATAATATAAATAATATGCTTTTCAGTAACAAACCTGAAGTAAGGCACTGTGAGGTTCTCAGTTGACCTGGAATGTGTCACATCCTGAGACATCCGTCGGGACCTTCGTTGATGCAAAACCAAAAAAGAAACGAAAAAAAAGAGGCAATCAGACACATGCTACATGCTTAAGAAAATAAAAAATTGAAGCAAAATCATTCGAAATATTGATGGGTAATACCAAATAAAAAACGAAAATATATTCACGAGCCGATGCATTGTGACATTCGCAAGCCAAGCTTAAAGTATGTGGATAATATTGTTAGGTTGTGAATCGATGAATAAATGTTTTAATAAATCACTAAACAAATTACCACAGTGTCACTGACTTTGCTAATCGTTTGATTGCTGATCGAAATCAGTGCTCTTAATATACTTTGAGTTTTGAAACATTAAAAAATGGAATGAGATTGGATAATCTCTCGAGGGAAAATTTGACTCTCCATTTTACTGCGGTTAAATCAGCTTTTTAGCGTCGTTCACGGTGACGACGCTCGTCGCGCAATCTGTATGCAAATGTGAGTTCCCCAGTGGAGTTACCACGCATACTGCTTTACCGACGGTCGATAAAGCAGTTGCCTTCAAAAATTAGTGTTTCTCGGATCGAGTCAAAAGACGAATCTTGGAATACAAAACAGAAGAAAATAATGAATTATCAATGTGAGCAGCTGGTCGTTTTCCTCCTTTCCGATAAATTATTTATTACGATACCTAAGAATATTACACTGTTTACAAACAATTGCGAGACATGTTAACATTTCCACGAGCCAAGTCAAGTAACCTAAATTTTCTTTTGGCAAAGAGACTCGTGCAGATTGTCTATAAGAATCTAAAGCGCAATAACATTGTCACGCTTTATAAATAGTTTTGAACTTTTTCAAAAATTTCTTTTGCAGTTCAAGGCAGCCCAACTTTTCAATGATTAAATTACCAAAAGTCCCATCAATGTATTACTCGTACGATACATAAATATAAAACTATGAGATTAAAATAAATATCTATAAATACTAAAACTACTTCCAAAACATACTATTAATTGTAGCACAGTAAGAAAAAGCAATCAGGTGCGTCGACGATGTCGACGTTAAAAGAAGTGAGGCTTAAAATACTTTCGGGGATGAAAGCCCAAGTTGTACTCGATGCCGACGTGGACCCCAAAATCAAAGCGTGGGTTGGCAAACTGCCGGCACGACCATTGGATCTCGTTCGATCATTCATACTACAGTAGTTTTTTTAGAAATTCTTTAGTCATGAAAAGTTTCTTTTTTTTTATCACAGAAACTCTCGAATCCGCACATAAAAATAGAATCGTTCTTCTAGCAAGGATGTGTTTATTTTCCAAAAGTGTCAGTCAGAGAAAAATTCAATACACAAGGAACATAGTTCCGCGCAGTGCGCAGTACATTTGCACCGAAGTAAACACGTAACTTACCCACGATAATGAACTCGAGGAATACTTTATTGAGCATACAAAATCATATTTTTGTCGCGCATAAAAGCCATAATAAATTAAACGTCTGGTTTATAAATTTTTTTACGCAATATTGGCCAAGCGTCACTCTGCACATGATACAGTCAAGATAAAAATACACGAGCTGCGTGTCTCTCGATAGAAAGTTCCTCCTGGATGCACGTACAGCCATTGTAGCTAAATTGCAAAGTCTAAAGATTTAGACTATTAAATTCCATCTTCGAATCAATAACAAAGATGAAAAACCAGAGTTCGAAATTGTATACATAACCTGCCAAGTTAGAAAATCCTAGATCGTAAGATCTTTCTCGACTTTCTAGGGACATTAGAAAGAACGACAAAACAACCAGGAGGCAACGATTCCATCGATCCTGTGCGACTGGAATACTTAGTGAAATTGTCAAGAGAAATATTTTCCTTTCCAAATGAATATGACGTTGATATACGAAAACACAGTTTGCAGCTTCGAGATCTATGCCAAGAATGCTTTCAGTTCAAAAATACTCGTATAACATTTTCATCCTGGTCGCACCGTACAAATGTTCCGAGCATAGTATTAACGCTAACCGAATTCTGATTATTTAAAAACGTCCCAGTAAACAGTGCAGGACGTATAGTTACAAATATTCGAAAAATGAAATAAATCCCAGTTTCGTTTATTTCTTACCTTTTTTACGGATTCCACAATTTACGTAACGGACCGTTAATTCCCGAAAAGCGAATGAAACACAACGTCATGATTTAATTGTTAGATAATATTAAAATTATCATGACTGAATGCACTCGCATGAAGTTCGAAACAGAAAAAAAAAATTATCCAACATTTCTTACATCCTTCGACCAGACATGTTCGAAGCTGCGCTTCGATGAAATATTAATATATAATTAGAGTCAAGGACCATCTTTAAAAATGTTTCTTCGGACGTCTTCCATTGTTTTGATTACTCCATTTCTTGCCACATTCGCATTACGTACACGTACCTTATTAAGCCGTGAGTCCGGCAACGTCGCTAGGAGGTGTTGCCTGTTACGCCATGACGACGTTGCCACAGACTCTCGTTAAATTCAAATCACAGGTACCCTCCCCCCGTGCCCCAACTTCCCTGTCGCGATAAATTCGACTACGAGCATTGCCGACTCTTAATTAAATTAATTATTCGTCCTGAGTTCGATTCGAGCGATCCCAGCAAAAAGAAAATCTCATTAAATCTCAACACTCCACGTGCTACAACATTTTTCAGCTCTGCCTCACGTTCGCTTTCAGCATAGACGTACGTACGTTCACCTTTCACCAGGAAATGCGATCTCAAATATATCATTCAGCACTGCCTATCAGATTCCAAGACAGACACGATCAACGAATGTTCCATTAAGAAAAAAAATTTTAATCGAATATCAATGAAATTTTACTTTCGCTCATTGTCAAAGTTTGGGTCCATCCTACCGGTCCATTAGTGAAAGATCAAATTTCTATGGCACGCGTGCCGAAGTCAAGTGCACTAAAATGCAAAGTATTCAGGGAATAGCAGGAAATTCCAAGATCTTTGATTATTCACAGCAAAGCATTCCAACGCGTGACTTCATGTGACCTATCGATAAGCAATCGGCCAAGTTCAGATGTATCCAACAACCAAGTTCCCCATTGATCAAATACCGATACAATCCTGACATACAAGTCGCAGATACCAATGCTTCGGTGTACCTAAACAATACTCGATATATCTGCTCAGCCTACGTTCCCAGGACAGCAACAAGAGTATCTAGTAGTAACGATATACGAATATAAAGTCACTAGGGAGACTACAGGCCCTGGATACAAAACGTAGACTACATGATACAAGTTACTAGATGGTAGCAGGAGCGTCGAAAGTACAGAGAGACCATCGACGCGTGACCGCACTCACGTAGAGAGGCTCAGAGACGGCACCTCCTACTACCTAGTCAGAGTACAGTCCTCCACCGGCATATTGCATTATGGGTACATATACTCCGTGCACAAAGTTTCTCAACCAGACTCAAGCGCTATCTTGCGTGCACGCTGACATTTCATGTATTTACAAGTCTTTTATACGTAAGCGATCAGAGGCAAAGATAACGCTATACCCCGAAGGATTAATGAGTGCTAATAAAAATGTATTAATTGAATTATAAGATAAGAGAGATATAAGATAACCTGATAGTAACAAGGGAAAACACCATTGACTCTCGTACCTATACCGTACTACTACGGTTGGCTCACTGGAGAAAGGGAACTAGTAGAACCCGAGCGTCTTGCGGCGAGTTTCGAAACTATTATTGTGACAGAGACGCCTTAAGCAGCATCCACACTGTTCGAAGGAATGGCAAGCAACGCTCGTGAATCGACTTCCGCTGTCGATTTACGAAATCGTTCGTAAAATCCGTCCACGTATCCAACAGTGGGGCGATACGAGCGTCCCATTTGGTGGGAACGCGTTAAGCTGTTTCTATGTAGCTACACTGGTAACGTGTGTTCGTTATCGAGAGTTAGCAGGAATAGGATCGACGACCGTTTGGGATTCCGATATCGTAGTCTCGATTGATATTCCTTACTCGTAGTCGCACTATATAATCCCCATTGTCATATTGATTGTAGTTGATCTAGGAGACCGACGCTTTTGTTTGGTCGCAAAAGAAAAATCACCAGGTATTATAATTCGTATAGTAATCACGGCAGAACTGTCGTCCATTATTCACGATGAAACTGTGTGACTGGCATAGATGCGCTCGAAGCTTCCAGAACCATCCATTACTCGGAGTTAATCTGCTATCGTTATAATTGTTGTTTGTCGTCGGCCTGAATGTCCTGCATAACCGAAACCTCACGCGAGGAGCCACGTGACTCGGTCTTTGGATCGATCCAGGAATTCTAATGGATTTTAAGTGACACGTAGCGACCCAAGTATTTTCCATTGTAGACCATGTAGACCAAGACTGATATTTGGGATTAAGCTCGATGACAATGAGCTATCATTTGTTTCCTCATTAGTCATCGATTCTACCATTATGCTTGAGAGACTCTGGTTTTCCCGTGATGCACCACCGATTCGAGAATCTTCCACGGTAAGGTTGGCAACAGCTACTAATCGGAAAGCGATAACGTAGCTGGCCCGACGATCGATCCGATCGATACTCCCGGCAAACTTTTCAACGGGCACGACGAGTCGCATTCCTATGGGAATTCGACGCGCGACAGCACCGACGCATCGCGGCTCCTCGCACTGCTCGACGGTCCTGACCTGACGAAAATGTAAAATTCGACAAAAATCAATTCACGGGCAACGAGTGCATTGACGTCTGCGAGCCGAGCTGAGGGAGATCGAATGGATAAGGAAGCGAGACGAGGTCGACCTCCTTGAGCAAGGTCTAAGGTCGAAGACCGTGCAGTGCAGGAGGGCGAGAAACGGGGCCCGAAGCGGACCCTCCAGGCGTGGCCTTTGCTCTGGAGTCTGAACCTGACATCGAATGAGTCCACTAACCTCTTTCCTTCCTGCTTCTGGGACTAGTCCCCCCCCTCGTGCCCCTTTACTCGATTAACGTATCATTAAATATGGGCCTTACGGGAAGGGCCCTCCTGGCGAGGCCACGAGACGGAGATCAAATTTTAATAACAATCAAATCGACACCCGTTCCTTCGAAATGTCACGAGTTCAATTTATCACGTGCGTAGCGATATATACCGATATAAGGACCGAGGCTGGCAAGGCCCAAAACAATTTAATTACAATGGACGGCCATCCAGGTATTTTGGGGCCCGTTATAAATCGATACGAAAACAAATACGAAATCATCTGCGACGGAGCCCACCTATTGTCCGTTCGAATTATTTAAAATGGGCATCTTCCATTCAATTGGGACTTACGTGCCTGTGTCGTCCGTTGCATTTTCTTACGCGCGTGATATCACTTTGATAACCAATCCCGTCTCATAACTGGCGTAACGATAACGTAACGATAACGTAACGTCGGTATACATAACGCACGTGACGTAATTTCAGCAATAAATGCTTTCCATTACGCGATGGCCAAATTTTCGCACGGAATGCCAATTGCCAGCGTGGGATCGATCTGTATGCAAGTCTCGAACTCATAAACAAGACCGTAGTCGGCGCAACGTCCGTCTACGTATTTGGCGTTAGACTTCCGTTTCGCATTGCCGCAAGCTAAAGGCTTGCGAATCATCGTTGTCATTCCGTAATTTATATTCCACTTGTATACTCGCGTTGATTCTACCATAACGCCTACTTCCTTCTCGTTGTGGTTTTATATTCATCTTATGCAAAGAAAATTGACCAAGCCTTAACGGGTAAAAGTTGAGTGGGCAGGGGGATGAGAGATCAGTGTCCTATCGCGGAGCAAGTTAGTCACCGGCCAATTAACTTACGGCTTTAATTGTCTCTAATTATCATACTTGCGCCTTGATGTCGAGTTCACGTTCGCGGTACAGTTTTACTCCCCGTATCATCCCAAGGAAGACTCCGTAAAACCCTTCGGCACATATCGATAAAATTGTATCCCGGTTAAAAGTCAGTTCCGTTGAATGGAAATTCAAAAAAAAAATTAAAAGCAACAATTTGCATAATTTTTATTGTCAATCTGCATCCCATTACCAGAAACCTGTATACGCGTATGCGAATCACCATACGAATTCCCATACCTATTGCGTTAGCCTTATGCATTTCCAGCAGACTGCGGAATCGCAAGCGCACCCTTGCGTCACGGTAAATTAACCAGCGTGTGGAAGTTAACGGTAACAACGATTAACCCAGAGAAACTATTGGCGAGAGCTGCCCTATATATAAGAAATGCATGTCCGCATCGATATTTCAATTTCTTTAATTTTTTGTTCGCTCCGTCGCGTACCTCCATTTTGAAAGTTATTAAAATAACGTCTCGCGAAAGGCTGCACGATCGAAAGCAATCCTTATTGAAATTCCCAGCGAGCTCGGACGTCCGATAGTTGGGACTAGAAAAAAAGTCTCCTTAAACACGGAAGCAACACGATAACGGAAGATCGAGAGTATAAAGAAAGCGCGAACGAAATGCACGGAGGGAGCAGCGCGCCCATTGCGTACAGTCCTGGGTTACCGTTTATGTGGGCTGTTAACGGGACAACGTCCTAGCTAGTATTGCTGGCAGCCACTGCTCCTGCTATAGTATATACCTGTGTCATAGTCGGGTTGTTGGCTGTTGCTGCTGGTACTGGCATTCTGTTCGTCAGGGATTCCGTATCCTTCTTTTTCTTCCTTTTGATACTTTACTGTTACCGTGAATTCCGTAAGGCCAATATCGATCGTAGTTCGTTTACGTTCCGCTCGTTCCGCTCGATCGACGCGACACCTACAACCGAACTACAAGTTTCGAACGTTGTGCGCTGCCGTTGCACTCCGTTTCAACGGGACGAATGGCTACGCGCGATTCTTAAAGCCGCACGTCACTAACGAAATACGAAAACTAAATGTAATATACTTTAAATGATAGTACAATATAAGCTGTAACGAAGGTAGTTAACAATATTTCTTTTGATGACACATATGAGCGAGTAAGGGCCATGCTTGTTACTGAAAGTTTGTCCATGTAGACATTGTGGAAACTGTGGACAAACAAGTTAATCTGCTGACTGATTAATCAGCCAAATGTGTAGACAGCAGATGTTTCGTATAATCGATCGTGTATAATAATAATAAATATATATAAATTTATACAGGTATAGCATGTATATATGTACAGACAAAGATGGGGTCGACTGTGCATATAATCACAAAGATTGATTATTCCTGATCGGTAGAGAATAAAACGTCATTAGGATCTTCCTAATGGAGCCCCGGAAGGCCGTTTTTACCAATCTTGAGATTAATTTATTCCAAGTCTGTCGTTTGAAGTCGTTTTCATAATTCCTAGCAATATCTACCAGTCGAACATACTGCTAATAATTTCCTAATAAAGAATCGCCTCGTTGACAATAATAAAAATGTGTATGATTCACTTGAATTAAATTATCAGAGTAGCGAGTTGGTAATGCGTTAATAAAGAAAAATCTAAAATCGTCTAAGATTTCTTTGAATACGATATCAATATCGGACATCGGTGATCGACTCCTAATAAAAATGTCCAACGAGCACGTGCGAATGACTATGGTAGGTTCTGAAATAATACTTATTTTTTGGTTCATAATCAGTGGGTAATAGCAATTCAGACATCGATCCGACGATCGGTACTTGGCAGTTAATATCTTAATCGTAATCAATAGATATCGAACCAATCGTTAATTACGCTTGCCAATGGATCCAAACGGTTGTCAATGGCTGATCAGTGCTACCGATGGCATCAAGATTCTTTGTATCTTTTCAGTCTTTGTGAACCAAAGCATGAAAACCACGTGAGCTTCTTTTAAATTTGACAAATTAAAAAAAATACTAAGGATTGCCGTAGATAGTCATAGTCGTAGGGGTGACCAAAGGTTTCCCCCTCGTTATGCAAATCGAGACTCAAGATTTACTGTCCTTTGACAAGGCCAGCTGGTGATACAGTCAGTAGTAACATGCTTATACAAATGCGTGTACACAATGGGGGCCTACCGGACAAAGGGAAGCATAGCCCTGTTCTTCTGGCTGGCAAGTATCACGTATTCTCTACTCCACCTTATTAGCTGCCAATGCCAATCGTGAGTTTTATACGTATTAAGTATCGCTGAATGAAAAGAACTACTGGTCGTGGAGTTAAAAAATACGCAGAACAGAGACAGAGGGACGGTGGAGCGAGCGTGCGTGTTCGTAAATTCGAGAAAAATGTCTCTCTTACCGATACCTGAATGTCTGAGAATCGTGTGTACTTGAAATAACAAGAGAACTACGTGGATTATTATAATACCAGTGTGTACAGAATGTAGTACGTACTGACTCCTTGTAGTACGTACTATCTAGCGTGGCTTTCAGCTTGGAAGGTCAGCGACCTAATCTATCGCCTACATCTTGCCAGTCGATGTTGCAGTCGACGTGCCTCGACTTCATTCGACTCTCGAGTCGATTCTACTCCAGTCATCTGCGAGTTCATGTGTGTAAGGAGAGAGAGAGAGAGAGAAAGAGAGTCAAGGATGAAAGAATAGAAAGAAGAGAGAAGGGAGCGAGATGGAAGAAAGAAGAAAAGCAACGAACGTGACTCGAGTCGCAATACCATGACTGGCCGATTCTCAAAGCGGAAAAGAAACGCGCAGCCTTAACCATCGAAGGCGGACATGGCCGTTTACAAAAGTCGACATTTCGCCCGGTTTGGTCCACTATGGTGAAATCGTAAGATGCTATAAGACGAAACGAGTGACGTCTAGCATTGCGTTACCTTCAATAAAATTTTTCTTTCCTAAACCCTAAAACTCTACTGCGAGCGTTCGTAGTCTTGTAATTTATGACTAAGATTAAAAATAATTCACCAGAGACAGTCCTTGTTGCGTTTACTGTGGATTCAGAACGGTGATCCACGAAATCCCCAGAAGTGACTCCTCCGTTTCTTTAATTCAATATTTCCCCACTTACGATTAGTCATATATAAGCATGTACGTGCAGCTAAGCATGCACGTCATAAGAGCCACGGATATCTCTTTGATATTAACGTGAAATTCATTAGAGGGGAAGGTGTTAACAATTATCTAGAAATTTCCGTAGTTATCGAAGATAAATTATTCTCCCGCGTATTTACATTAAATCGCAAGAGCCGCTTCTCGCGATTTATCATACATTATCGAAAGTGACTGTCGTAGGAAATCCAATTGAGCAATAAAAAAAAAAGAGCGTTCAACGTGTATTTACCTGCTGACGGAGTCTGGCACGAATATATTCCACCAGGATGGTCTCTTTTGTCTAACGTAAATTCCGTCGTTGCTGCCATTTTCGGATGCCGAAACCTGCGGTGCACCGGCGACTCCCTTGCGACGTTTCCGATCGATTTTCGGTGGTTTTGCCAAAGGATGCCAAGATTTCCGTCTCCCCTTGCGGTCGACGAGTTCTGCAGCGGCCGCCGCCTCCGCGTCTACGGCTTCCTGATTCTCCTCGAGGAGATCCTCGGATACGTAAAAGACCGAGCCACGACGCCCACCGTCGCTGCTTCGACGCTTCTCCTCGCCCTCGATCAGACTCTTGTCCTTCTTGTTGACCTTTCCTTCGTCGAAGGTGCTTGCCCTTCTGGCACGCTGGAACAGGGAGTCCCTTCGTGCCCGAAGATCCTCCAGGACGCTGTGTCGGCGACCTCTGCTCTTTGGCATTTTCTCACGATTCTCCTGCTCGAAATCATTCAAATCCTCCTCGAGCAGCGACGGCACGGAACTTCCCAGGATAGAATCCTTCGTAAATATCCGCTCGGCCTCGAGGCTCTTTTCCTTATCACGTAATTTCACATTTTCAAAATTCCTCGGCGGAGCATTTTCTTTCGCGGAATAAACCGCTAAATCTTTGCGCGATTCCATTTCGCTTCTCTCTGACTTTTGCAAATTATTCTGTTGCTGCGATATGGATTCCTCGACGAGAGAGGGCCTGGATCCCGTCAGTGTGCCTTGCTGCTCCCTTTGTTCCAAATTGTTGCGCTGCTGGATCATCGCGTCCTCTACCAAGGACGGTATTGATCTTCTCGACGTTATCTCCATTTGATCGTCCTCTCTCAGCATTTCCTTACTCTTGGTCAACGTCTCCTCGATCAAGGAAGGTATGGATCGCTTCAAAGATACGTCCAATTTTGAATAATGTTGCTGGACAAGATGCTGATCGTCGGTGAGACGTTGATCAGAGCTTGGGTCCTCCTTTGCGTCATCGACTTCCTGTCGCTGCCCTCGCTGCACCAAAGTTTCCTCGACTAAAGAAATGCACCGCTTCGAGTCTTCTATCGCGATTGCATGCATCTTTCCTACTTTATCTTGCAATACTATTTCGTCATCGTTCGACGGCTTCCGTTGCTTCTGTTCTTCCGCTTGATCAGGTTGTTGCTCCTGTTGTTGTTCCGTCAGCGACTCCTCGACCAGGGACGGGATGTTTCCCGTCGATGCGAATTTACCGGCTGCCCGGTTGTTGTTCTGCGATTCCGTTATGTACATCGCGCTTTCCATACTCTGTCTCAGCGCGAGTAAATCTGCCACGGCTTTCTTTTCTCTTGGATCCTGTTCTTTTTTATCCTTTTTTTTTTCAATTTCTTAAACAATACCTCCACAATCACTCACGGAGTTTCCATAATCGTAGCACGCATTACGTTTCTTAGAAGTACTGTCTTTTTCATTGGGAAACGACATGCGAGAAGGAGGCAGCTATTCTGGCAGTGACATGTTTCTTTCGAAGCACCGTTGTTCTCTCTCTCTCTCTCTCTGCCGACTCTGATCTATCGTTCTCGCGATGATCCTGGCATTCTTTACCGTTACTTTCAGTCCTCAGGTTGACTCCGCGTGCAAGAGAAAACTTCTTGATAATCTTGTCACTTTAACGGAGGCTTTCCCAGTCACCGTTAACAATTCGAATTTCTTACGACGCTACTTTCATGGAGACATCGAAATGTCGGACGCCGAGGAGCGTATCCGAGCGTAAAGAGCAAATAAAACAGGCACTTTGGAAATAATGAAAAATGTTCTAATCAAATGTATGCGAAAATAATTCTTATCGCTGCGATAAAAGCACCGTAAAGACGGTCCGATTCGAGACTGCTCGACGAAAAATCGAGCGTGCGTCGACACACTGAAAACACTTTTGGACTTCTACAAAAAGAGGTCACGAAACTAATAGGGGGGAGGGATGCGCGATGAACGATAACGAACAAACGAATACGCAGTCGGACGCAAGAGGAAGCACTGGAGTAAAAATGAATAATAGAATATTCGACACTGCACTGCGGCGAGAGTATCTCGGCTTTACCGATTCTTCGTTAAGGCACACTTTCACTTCGTGTATTTTCCACCATTAGCAGACAACGAGAATAAGCCGATTTGGTCTGTCAAACGAAACAAATCGAGAATCCAACTGTTACGTTTTCTAAAGGATACTTCACTCGTAACTTTGTCATCCTATTTCCATTCTTCCCTCCCTGTTTTTTTACTCGTTCGCAAGATTCCGTTGCGCGCACCAACTAATTCCTCGCTTCCGATTTCTAATTGCAATTTCAAATCTCGATATAAATAAAGGAAAAGAATCGAATCGAGAAAGGAAGGAAAGACGCACAAAAACACTCGGGGACCTTTCGACGAGACTGAAGCAGACTGAAGCGCGTGCGGTCGAATCGCTTGTATTTATACAGCAACTTGCTATACCCAGGACTCGCCGCACTCCGCCCGCCTCTTTGCCCAGACGCTGGCCGTCTGACAGAGCCCAACAAACTGGCAGAGACTTGCAGAGACTAGCAGACGAGTACAGGCCGGCACATAGTCGCCGGCAGGACGTCTCAACTTACTGCAATCAATAAACTCACTTAGACCCATTATTAAGTCCCTGAAGCTTTTCTGCGCCTGATAAAATTTTCTTAAGAAAATAATACAGTCTCTCATTCTTCCTCGTATCACGGATTCCGAAAAAAAAATTTCGCCTGTTGTCTGCTCTCTCTAGCCTTTTCTCCTTTGATTCTCCATAGAAGCCAGTAACGAGCTCTTTTTATTAAAAAATTACCATCGATCCCCCGTGCGAAATAATGCTCGGAGACACTCGCTGCTAGAAGCTTCTGCCACGAAGACACAATAGTCCCATTATGTAATATCCTCTGTACGTGCGTATATCTCAAGTCCGATAAGTCATCCAAAACTTCCAGATCAATATAGAATTTCAATATTGATCAATATAGATCAATATAGAATTTGACTATTTTAAATTTAATTTTCCACAAAACCATTCACGCTCGCTACCTTCCTCTCCTCCGAATTACACGTCGGACACACGTTAAGTAGACTCAATTCGTTAATTCGTCCGGAGCGTTGACAATTACGGAATTGCGACGATCAAAATACCAAACGAACTTAATTCAATTGAGCCAATTAACCTCGCGTTACTGCGTCGGTGGATCCCTGGGCAGGTGCATGTCCGTACATTCCAATATACATATGCATGTCACACACGCGCTCTCCCCTTCCTAATAAATTCACCCGATGCAACTGCACACTCGTACGCTTTTGTTTTTCTCACGCAATGACTATTCAGCGTTTAGTTTATCTCGGTGTACATTGAGTTAGCGTGACTTCCAGTCGTAAAACTTTCAGCAGCTATTCGTCATTAGTCACCGTGCAGCTACCGTTAGATTAGACCAGATTTAACAGCTACCGTCTTCCTCCTATCTTTATCCAAATATACTGTACATATATACTTTTTTAACATTTCGCCATTGGACGTTTAATACAGATAAAAAGAAGAACCAGTCGTCGTGACAGCGACGTACGAGTCAATAATCCAATATTAATTATTCGTCATTACTTTACATGAAAAACACCCAATGCTTCTCAGACTCCTGAATTACGCTCGATTGCACACGATGTGTTCCATTACCCTAATTAAAAAAAAACTTTCCAAAATCCATCTGTCCAAACTAAACCCAACCGTGGACGAAGCACACGTGCGCGAGAACATTTGGTCGTATAAGAAATTCTCGAATGGCACCAAATTGTGTTCAGGTAATAAGCGTAATTGTATAAGGAGTATTGTAATCGACGTAAATTACGAAGAAAAGCCTAAAGACGTAAACTGACAGTTATGTTTGCACGAGCTGTGTTTACAGCGAGAGACTCTGTTTACAGACACGTGAACCGATTGGCTGAGAGAAGAAGTCGGTACGTAATGAAAAACGGTCGTATCGTTGCGCATATAATATTCGCCCCCTCACCGACCCCCTTGCCCAATCTAAGCCACATACGCCTACGCACACGTATCTATTTCTCCAGTTTCATTATCCTTATGTACGATACCGTCTTCTTCTACGAGCTTTCTGTATTCTCGATAAAACTCCATGAGATTGTGCAATTATGCAAGCGTATAATCTACACATATCTCCACTCTACGGTATGCGTGGATGCACTTCCGCATGACGGATTTCTAAAGTACAGCGTCTACCGATATTTTTCTATGCCGATTCAACGTTTCTAATCGCGTCTGACTTAACGACTTTGTGTCTCGTTTTTATGGGGAAAATTTTAACGATCTTTCTTAACATATTTATATATCTATAGGCTCTCTTTAAGGGGGCATATCACGTGCGTCAATTATCTATATATATCTAGATCCATTTCTGGGTTATTTTATACCTGGACAAAGGCCTATGTATAGTGTATACCGATGCTATAGTCGGTTTTGCTAACTACTTTCAGACCATTCTCTTCTTTCTCTCTCTCTCTGTCCTTCCTTCGTCTTTTCCTTGTCTTTTGTCTTGGACTGCATTGGCCTGCGCCAGCGTGAGTCTATTTGCATCGCGTGCGTCGTGGATGGCGGAAGAAGAAAAATGTGGCAGGAACCGGAAGTCGAGAAAGACAAAGACAGAGAATTCAATGGAGAGTGGGATCGAAGTTGAGTGACGTCACTTATAGGGACGAATTACTCGAGGTACTTCCTCCTTATGAGCTGTACTGAATTTGCTTTTTATTAATTTTTTTTTAAATTCTTAAAACATAAAACTGCATTCTTTGGAAATTTTTAAGAGCGACGCGTGGTCGAGCTGCTTGTAAGAAAAAGTTTGAAAATTCTTTTATACGTATACAAATTTAAGAAAGCAATGACAATCTTATGTGCGATTGAATTCCAGTGGGGGAGCACGAGTAGCTCGGTAAGTCGAAAAGTCGTAAAACCGTCGGGTACTAAAGCGTAACTGTGCTTGTCCGATAAAGGAGGCTTTTTTTGATAAAACGACAATCTCACGAAGGCGTAACTGTCTTATGATAATTTTATGTCACGTCTCAATGAACCCCAACTACTTTGTCGTTTCAAAATAATCTGACATAACGATTCACCTATATATATATATATACATAACACGTTTCTCGTTTCAATTTTAACCTTCGATTTCGTTACCCTCACACGCGTTCCAGTTATTGCCGTCCAGTTAGTCATATGTGTGATTCTTGTCTAATACGTATCACTATATCTATATGTATAAGGAGTAAGTCTGTCCACCTCGCGACTGTAACTACTTGGGGATTTTTCACGCTGTCAGAAAGTGTAACGATGTACGCCATTAGAAGTTTTAAGATTGGAATGAATTAAAATTATAATAACAGAGGCAATTAGGTCAATAAAATATTGACTTTTAATTATTACATTAATTTTGGAGAATTACGATCGAGGAAACAAATGAATTTAAAATTACTCTTTACGAGGATCTCTGTTATTATTTGGAGCGAAAGGTGCCGGATTCGGTTTCGATGGTATTTAAGTGCAATTAATACGGCCCTGCCGACCTGAGCGTTTGTGAAAATGTAATGGAGCACACTTACACCGTAGTAGAAAGTCGTCGCGAAGTAAAAACCAGCTCGAAATTGGTCCTATTTGCGCAATCGGTATGGTAGTAAGTATACTTCAAGAATCTGAACAAAGCGCCGGAAAGATTAAGCTAATCAATATTGTCGTGGAGTAATTCTATCGGGAATGATTAATCGGTGATTTATCCGTAAATTTATTGCACGTAGTCAAAAAATTGTATTAGTCATTTATAAAAAAAAATATATCCTAGTTATTCGTATTCGAGAGATTAACCAAAGTTACGCCAGATGTGATAATAATAATTTTCCGAGGAAATAATTAATTTTTCTTTTTTTTTTCCTTTAAATTAAATTCACGCTAAATATCTCATATATCAATACAATTGACATTCCAAACAAATTTGTGAGAGTATTCGCGAAATTCGTTAATAAATCTTTTAAAACTTTCCGACAGTTGTGTTGGAAGGAAATTTATATATAAATTTACAGTATCAGCAAAGACTCGTCGCGATTACTCGTCTCTCTCTTTGTTCTCTCATGATAACGGCCAGGAATTTACATGAAAATATTTAACTTTAAACATAAATCAAGAGGGCTTCCAGTATTACTTCTCGTTATCCCAATGCCCCTCGGCTGTCAACTGTCAACTACGTGCTGTCAGCTGTTCGCGGCGGCTCTATCGGGTCAAGGCCCACGCGCACTTCGCTGCGATCGCAGATTTGTCGATAACTCGTGAAATAATAAAAAAAAAAGAAAAGTGTTAAGAACAGCAAAATATGGAATAAATTCAAAAAAATTATATATAGATGTGCCTTTGAGTGCATCTTCAAAAATATCCAAGTTCATGAGAATGCTATGTGAGTCGCCACGCGACCTCGATGGAATCACGTACGAAAATGCGTAGAGAGCAAGAAGAAAAAAGAGTCACACTTTATAGCAGCTATTAAGCTTAATAATCTTGGAAAACGCAGCGTTTTTATTCGGTCTCGTTTCTTTTAACTTTATAAACGAGAGTTTCTCCTTTCATCAAAATACTCTTTGAATCGCTTTTAGCTCAGAGATAAAGCACAGTGAATCGTTGAATTTATGCAATAAAAAGGGAGATCGCGTTATACGCTGTGATAACCCTTTTTATTTTTCCTAAGGATTATCTTTTATCCTTTTTTTAAGATTAAAATTTTCTCGGTTGGAAAAAAATGCGAATTTGTTTTTGCATATCCGAGCATTTCGTCGCCATCGCGAGAAAAAGAAACTGGGGCAGTCGCCAAGGTTCTCCGTTGGATATCCGACTGTACGATCCTGTGACTCTCAAGATATCGTGTCCGGTTAGCAAAGATTGATGTCCTTATCTTGGCAACCCGTGAAAATCACTAAAAATCGCTACGAAATTTCACGCGAAAGGGCCGTCAGTATTACGAACCGTAGAAGGTACTAGAAGGTTCTGAAAGCTTCTAGAAGCTTCTGGAAGGATCTTGACCTCTTGCAATTTCTAGAATCGAGCATAAAATTTCTGCAAACGGATGCGAAATTCCTGAAATGCACCTCGAATTCCTAGGATCGGAGGTCTCGATGACGTCACTTCAAGAAATTGCATTTTATATATGAAATATTTTTATTTATTCGAAGGACAGTTAAAAAACAAAAAAACCAATGCTGTTACCGAAGTAGACGAGCCTCCTTTTGGGTTTACCTTTACGTCACGCGATGACATCACGCGAGCATCGTAAACTTTCGCCTTAGCCTTGAAAAATGTTGGACTTCCGGCTTCAACACATTGCGACATGTTTACTGGTGAATTATATATTTTGAGTTATTAAATTCATTTGATTATTTCACCTTTTTTAAAGCGAAACATACCACATTGCATTACCATGCCGATCCATCATGAGAGACTATAATGCGTGTTTGTCAGATTATAGAGTTTTTGTATCTTTACTATTTGTAGCGGGAGATCCGAAAATCGTGTAGGCGCAGACGGTGGGTCGATTCGAATTTGTTTTTTTCTCTCATTAATTTCGCAATGAACGAACCACGAGATTCTATCAAGATCGATCTGAATTCAAAACGAGTTGCAAATCGCGAAGGTGTGGAATTACCCACAGACAGGTTTCCTGGTATTTGGCCTGTTTAAATGTTCGACCCTTATTAAAAAAAAAATTTGAATATAGTTCAAGATTTTCGAAAAAGCCCAAACGTTCAATCAGTTTATCCTAAATTTTATACCACAGCAAAGATCAATGACACCGCTTGATTTTTCATTTATAACAACAACAAGTCTCGCGAAACCAGTCGAATTCCTCAAGTTCGCAGACGTCACCATCCAGCATCCAACGAAATCTACAGTACCACGATACAGACCCGTGTCAATTGAAAATTCACAGCCAGTCATTGACAGCTGTCATGCGACCATTGCCAGTGGTCACGAGGCACCATTTGGCAAAGTCTTATTGCCAAAAAGTGAAAGAAGTTTTCCTTCTCTTGCTCCCAGGCAAGTGGCCAAGTCGATCTACCAAAAAGAGCAAGCTACGTTCGAATTTCCAACGTTTCAATACCCGCCGCGAGTGCGAGAGAGACGAACCCATAGGCATTCGCGTGCATAAGACAAAGACAGACATAGAGTAAATAAAAATCGTAAGCCACTGGCCCTTTCACAAAATAACGCAGATGCCCATGTCCAAAAAATTTTTAATCTTTCAAAAAGTAACCTGAACCATCATCCAAAAGATCGAAGATCTATAAGAAATTGCAACCTTTCTCCATCCTCGAAATTTCTCTTTATCTTTCTCCAAAATCTTTCAACGACCACCGTCACGACAGAATTGAGCAGCAGCGCGAACGGCAGAATTATTTTTTTAAAGACAAAGCCGCTCACGACCAGCAGTCTGGACGAGGAGTTCACGATGGGTACCACCTATCACTATTAATAGAAAACTTTCGAGAAATCCGCGCAAAGAAGATGCTGCTCAGCGTGTGACCCATATACAACGTAACCACAGACGTAAAAGTCGTTGAGGATTCTCCATTAATAAAATCTATTGGGATGATATCTAGAAGGGACGGCGTACAAGGTCAATTGGAATTTTTCCTCTTGCCCGGCCGCCCCACTTCCAATCTAGAGATTAAGCTCGTTACTACAATTACAGGAAGTTCAGGACCCCCGTGCACGCGAACTCCAACTGGCAATAAGAACGACATAGGATACCCACACGGGAATTTGCAGGAAGTCCTACGTGCCAGATAGTACAGCTGACGGCGCTGGCACGAGAAAATTATTTTCCTAGGGCGGAACGCCTAGTATAGAGAAGAACGGTTGTGCAAAATTTCAAGAGCAAGGAAGCTATTGCAAATCACCGAGTTTTGCTCTTGCCGAAGCGGAACTAGTTCGCGATTATATTTATAGTCGCGGATCGGTTTTCTAGCCAAGAACAGCAGTCGAGCCAAACCAATGGGACACCCGTTGTGTGCTCTTCCAACGTGCTTTGGCAACTTACTGACTTACTGACATCGTCAACACGGACCTGAGACGAAAAGGTGCCATTTTAAATTTAGTGCATGCTATTTTTGTCTTATAAACGATAAATTAATAAATTATACTTTTATGCTCTTCGTATAAAATCTTCCAGTCCCTGTGGAAATAGCCAGTAAATCGTGTCAAACGTGAGGCTATCCATAATTCGTACGATGGTTGATTCACGTATTAAAATTTGTTAAAGAATATATACATCGTAGGACAGACCAGTAAATGAAATTGGAAATGACAAATTATTATATTAAGGAACAAGATATAACGTACAGTCAGTGCTTTAGGTTAGGTTTGGTTGCTATGGAGACCATTCGTATTCGAGCATTGCCAGAGAAACAATGGGCTGCGGAATTTCATCGGACAGTCATAACACATTCTCTCCAGCGTCTATTGTCACGGCGTGATAGTCCGACGGTTCGCTGCTAGCGAAAAGGGTGTGGCGAGAATTCTTTGTATAATATATGTCTAACGGGCGTGTTGTTAGCTCCGTAGAAAATCCCATGAAACACCATAAAACTGTTTGCTGAAAAACCTGTTTGGTGGCAGCACGGGAGAATGGCAGGCGGGGTACGAGAGGCTCATTCACGGATGCACGGAGAGTGACTATTAATAGGATTCTCGGAAGGGGAGACTCGGCGCGTTATTTAAATGAAAAATCATGAATTTGTCAGTGTAATCATCGTAAAGTTATTTCCCAACGATCGATAGAGATTGCGTAAACACGACGAGACCGAAATATGCTTCGCGCCATGAAGTATAGGAAAATATTTTATGCAAAGTATGAAAGACGCGTATAACGACGCGTGGCTCATTCTCGATTCACGGTATCGTGATAATCGATAAACGATCGTTCGATCAATCGTAAATATTCTACGAGCGAAAAAGTTATAACAATGACGCTTCACCATATCGGTAACTAAATTGACCAGCTGAACATCCGGCTTCCTCGCATAAAATTTGATCAGCCCGAAATATAGATTTTACGAGGCTATGAGGTCGTTCGATGAAAACTAATAAAGGAAAAAACAGGCGCAACGAAAAAAACGGGTTCTGCGCATGCGCGAGATTTGATTCCGTCAGTGCGCCGTAACGTCGCTCCAAGCGGACGAGAAACAAGAGACGCGTAAAGTCGGCCAGGGCGTCTGCGATGTATCGGCAGATGCGTAAATCGACGTGAGGCAGAGCGGCGTCCCGACGCCTTCTAAACTTAGGAAATATCGTAAAATTGCGGTCGCAGTTGAAAATGGCTGTTTCGAACGTATCGGACTTGTCTCATCAGCAGCTCTCGGACACGTGAATATTTATCTGACCGACGTCCTTCCCGATGAGATTCTCCCGAGTTTCATGGCGTTTTGCAAGGGTTACGCTCGGTTCCTTGGCTGTTTGTTGCTCTTGGCTGGTAAAATTGACTGGAGCCGATGAAAAATTTATTCGCTCTTCCGCTCGAGCAACGGTCGATACTAGCAGGATATTTTTGTTTATTACAGCCTCGACGCTTACGAGCCATTCTCGTCGCACGTGAATAACGATGGAATCGTTTGATTCGTAGAAAAAAATATTCGTCGCAATATTTATTACCGAATTTATCACCTCCGACAGACACGCCGGGCGAATTGTATCGTTTTCTCGTAACCGCGTTTACGTTCGGGCTACGAGAACTTGCCTTTTTCTACGGCTCGAACTATTTTATTCGACCAAAATGCAAATATCCAAAAGGACGTTGGAATTTACGGGGGTTTTGAGACTACGAGAATGTCCTTTGCTCACGAAGGACTGTGGCTGAGGCCTTGAGTGATCCTCGACTGTACTCAAGTTATAGGACGAAAATGGCAAATTTAATGCAGCACTATATATGCCGTAGGTAAAGTCTCAGTGACATATACATATACATATGCTCGTTTGTTTACCCGTTACCAGCATCGTTTCCAGACCATTATCGAAAACCATTATCAAAAGCATCGTGGCAAGGTCTGCACGAAACGTACTTAAGCCAGCAGAATATACGCGATTCCTGAAAAGACAATATCAAAAAGTTCATGGACGAAAAGAGTCGGCCGATTGGTCTAACGTGAATTGGTCTTAGACTCGCAAAGCAAGCACGATACTAATGCCATTGAAAAAGTAACCAAGTGGACAGCAGACGGTATGTACCTAAAAAATTTTCGCAACTAGGATAATTCTTTGAGAAGTAGCAGCTATGCAAATTGACTTGAGCGAAGAAAGTAATAGCGGATGAAGGTGATAAATGCACAGGCAAACGGAAACGATAAATTCAATTGACAATTTCGTTGGTTAAATTTCACATAAAAATTGTCATATCAAAGTTAAAGATCGGATGAAATTTGTAGCCTTGAAACGAATGCTCGATTTAAGCCGGAAAATGTGAGCACGTGCCAGCACGAATTTCTAGACACCCTGTATATACGTACAGTACGTCCTTGTTGTATTTCCCGTTTATCTCGATGTCAAAGAGAAATGAAAAATTTATCTAAATGCAGCCGAGAGGCCTGCGCGTGCCGGATGTGGGAAAAATAAACGTTTGACGGCTGTTACGAAGATCGAACGAGCTGCGGCTGCTACTTAATGCGGCTGGCGTCTACTTGATCCTTTGGCTACGCAAAGATGTAATTGTGCCGCTGGCGAGGATGCGTCACGAATCGAAGGAGTTCGAAGACGTCACGAGCTTATTTGAATGTGTAAAGAGCCGTTTAAACAGGTGCAGTCGAAAGCAGCGAACGATGGAGAAGAGACGGACGGCAGCCAGACGAATTAATTAAACAGCGTGATTTACGTTTTTCAATAATTTTTCAAAAGATGGGACTGCCCGAGATGCTTGAAATTACGTAGGAATCGTATGGTCCACGATGGGCAGGGGACGGAGGGAGGAAATTGAAGGAGGCAGAAAGACGTAGGACGGGACGATACGGAAGAGAACGTGAATTTATAATGGTAAGAAACTGACGCGTGCAAAGGCTATAACCTATAACAAAGTTGGCCAATTCGAAATGCTGCTCGTTTCCACTTTAAAGAATTTTAACGATTCAAGGGTAAACGTCTTGCTGTTACGAGTTCTCCTTAATGTTCGGCTCTGTTTCCGAGGGCAATGGGAATTTCAAATTATATCCAGGACATTTAGGATTGGCCTTAAAAATATATGTATGTATACAAACTCTACTGAGATTACATAATTTCGTGTTACAATTCTTACGTATACCTTACGACTTGCTGGGATTTTACAAAATTTTATTCCAGACGCGATACCCATTTTTAACGCGGTTCCTCGCATTTCAATGTTTACGAGATCCGATTAATCCGACTTGTCAAGATTTCAGGGCCGAATAAGTAATTCGGGGGCTGGACACGTTACCATTAAAACTACGTGAAGTTACCATTAAGTGTGATTTACGGAATGGCTATGCACGCTGTGTATAACCCACATCAAAGAGAATCCTCCACTTTTTCCCGTCTTTCCCTACAATTTATTTTTTCCCTACATTTTCAGGGTCGCTCACGTTACCGGGTCACCTTGTAGCGAATTTTTATGCGACCCGCGAGTCATCTGGCGGAAGGCGACTGAACTACGTTCACCGGCCGATTTTCGAATTGGAGCGAAATTCGCTCGAGACGAATATCGAAAGATTGACTCGGAGCTTCGACAAATGTCAACCAGGTGCAGAAACGCCTAATACAATCTGAGAAAATATTTATGAGAATTCTGAACCTGGTCCAGAAAGCTTTCAAGAACGTCTGCATTCCTTATGCGAGAACCAGATCCTCCCTTTTCCTCTGGAGTCTCAGTCTTATTTTTCCCTACTGCAAACCTGAAGCTCACGAGCTAAAAGTATCACGCATAAAAGGACCAAGTCGAACGATTAATTTTATCGATGAATACAGAAGTCGTAATTTGATAATCTAACCGCATCGATGAAGATGTATATTTTTTTTTCCTAAGACCTTATTTTCATGAAAAAATATATCTGTAAAAAAATCACGTTTCCAAACACGAGATTCAACAGCCTCTCAAAGGATTCAATTGAGTCTCATTAACCACCGGAGACGCCTAACACGTCACCGGTCAGAAACGTGTCTCGCAAACACGTGAGGCCTTTGGACACTTTTATAAAATATTAGTTCAAACGTGAACAATTTTTATTTTCAATATTTCCAAGTAGCCACATATGCCATATGGCTACATGGCTACATGGCTATATGGCTACATGGCTACATGGCTATATGGCTAGATGGCTACATGGCTAGATGGCTACATGGCTATATGGCTATATAGCTAGATGGCTAGATGGCTGTAGCGCATAAACACGCATTTACAGCACTGGCAATAAGAAACGTACAAGATCCCAAAGACACATCTGTTCGTCACATGATTCTGTCAAATTACGAGACTCCCAAGATGAAACAGACCCACGTTCGTCACTTGTGAAAAAATGCACGTGCAACGAGATACCCACACGAATAATCGCACACATGCAATCGATTAGACGAATATCACGTACCGGCGATTCGTATCAATCGGCATTTTGAAGAACAATTCAATTTCTTTGCCAGAGAAAAAATAATTAATCATTATTTGACGAAGACAAGATAATCGTCGTAGATAAATGCCTTATGTCTTATTTGATAACCACGCATGACGTCGTTATCACTATTTTTTTCATTTTACGTCTAATTTCAATATTCCGTATTTCGCATTTTTTATTTTGTATATTCAGCCAAATAATAATGGCAGACACTCCATCGTACATAGCCATATGTGTGTACAGCTGCATTTGCAAGTTTTAATATGAGATAATATCTTCGCTTCGTTGCTTATGTATTTCTCAATAATTCTTTTCTTTCGCGATTACTTAGGTAAAGAAAATGTGAATTCAGGCCAAAATAATTTTTTTTATTAAAAAATATCTCTCTAACACTATCTTCTGTTTATCCTTGACTTGGCTGAATTTATTTGTCGTGTTTTCATGAATACATTCGCAGTCATATCAACCGAGGGACAAACACGAGTTATCGAGACCCCGTGAACTCAGGATCAATAATTATCGTGTATTACCCCGAAATCTGTAGATTTGTAATAAAAAAAAGTTTATACAAGATAAAACTCTGCTCGTTAACCTCTTATCAAATTGTTCATGAAAACCGAGGGAACATTCATATCTCGCACTTATTTCCATCCGATTTATTTGCCTCTGTATATTTATCTGTCGCCCGACTGAAAACTCCTATATAAATTAACGAGGATACAATATTCCAATATTTCGATACTCCCTACGTATTTCTCCTTACGCGTGATCTAAGTCAAGGACTATCGATGAAAAGAATTAACGATCCCAACACCTGCCAAATTACGTTTCGCGATTAAGTGCGAATAATTCATACAGATGTTACCATTTTTTTTTCCAAGAATCACTTTGTAAGCAGACACGTAATCCACGTGTGTTGTTATATACATATGTCAGAAGTGTCGCACGTAACTAAACGATATCGTATACGAGTAACGAGTGCAACAAGGACGAAGCATATAAAAGAAATTGATTGGACCGAAAATGGCCTTCCACGTGTATTCAGGTTCGAATCACAAAATCTTTGGAATGATAAAAAAAAAGGCAGATCGTCGGAACGTAGTCAAAGAACGAGTAAAATTTACATTATTAAGTCCGTAGATGGGATAATTAACGGGTCGTAAAGAAACGCGGAGTGCACTTTGTCTACAGATGCAGCAGATGCAGCTGCAGCTGAAACTCGCGTCAACATTGCACACGTGTCAACTGTCGATTCTTCTGGCCTTGAATTATATTCCCCCAGTTGATTTGCAGGAGGATCGAAAGTCCCTAGAAATATAGGGAACATTTTTTTTACATGAAAAAAAAAAGAGGACACCCGTTATATCTATCATTCCGAAAACGAGAAAAAGGTCAGTTTTTTTTTTAAACTCGTTCTCATGGAACACACGGATCAGGCAATTTATCGTAATTGGGCCATGGATTAACGAGACTGATTATACTCGTTATCGCGTTTAATCGTTCATCAAAGAAAATACTAGGCCTCGTTCGACTTTGTCACGTCGCTACGTTGAAAACGAACCTGACGTTCCTGCCGATAACAATAGAACATTCTCGAACAATCCAGAAAGCTTTTATATACATGTATACCTAATCGGTATGATTGCATAATTAAACTAGTTTTTGTATTCAGCAAGAACGTGGCTGCCACTCGGAAGTATTGTGCGTCTGATGACATTGTTTTTTTCCTCGTGAAATTATGCGTGTAGGCAATATATTTTTGTCCGTCGCAAAATACACGTCTGTCGGTAAAGTAGAACTACCGGGTGCACCCGACAATTTCGACTGCATTGTTAGACGCGATAAAATTTTCGTGAAAATAAATGACGTCACTATTGGAAACATTCAATTTCTATTATTTTACAGAAAATTAAATCAATCTTCTAACGCAGCTGGATATATATATATATATTGATAAATCGAACTATATATCTCTAATGACGCATACGGATATGTTACTCGCGGAAGAACGTACTTATAATAATTTTATGCAAATCCTAACAGAGAACAACATGCCACTGACCCATATTCCCCAGGGTCATCAGCCAACACATTTCGAGTGAGCGAATCAACCTTTTTTAACTCCTCGAATTATTGATGTTTTAACGTTAATCTATTCCAATGATAATTTCAATGATTTATAATTAGAATTATAAATATGTCACCCGACGTGGGAACAAGATAAGCTCATTTTTTTTCCAATGACCGTGACTCGCTTTCAGGATTGATTAACGAATGACTTTAGGTGATGGATGATAATATAAATTTTACCTAATTCATACAAATTTATTTCAACGTCCGCGCGAACGGCATTTTTTTATTTTAATTGTAGGTAACAAGAACCGAGACCGGTACGACGTTTAGCAGTGTATTTATGTATATGATAAATCAAAGTGGTAGTAACTCGCCGCTCAATCCTTGCACGAATAAATAAACCAATAAAGGTTCCCACAAAGTGTGCACATACGTCACGAGTATGTGGAGGCGAAGCAGAGAAAGTGTTTGGTCACCGTAAGTGCAACCTCGTATATTTATTCGCAATGATTTATAATAACGACTGCCATATTTATTTATGGCATCGTCTGTACATGGGTTGAGGATTGTCCATGAGCCTCTGTTATTTCGAGTCGCGAAATTCAATCAGAATCGATTTTGCAATTTCGCAGGAACGTCGGACATGCCAGATCAGCAGGGCGTGGTCACTGGATCACGAGTGTGGTCCAGCGTGCATACTATATACACATAAATATACATATATACACCCAATGCTTAAAAAATATAAAAGATATATTTTTATAAAATCCACGTAAACCTTAAAAAAATCAGATAAACCTTATCAAATATAAAAATTTTATTTTCATCTATTTCGATCAAATTAATGAAAATTAGCCAAACACGAGATATTAAAGGGCAAAAATTTTCTTCGTTACCAAAGATGTCTAACTGGTTAAGGTTAATCTCAAAGGATCAAGGTCGAGCTCGAGACTCTCGAAGATCTCAGGATTGGGCTCAAGGATCCATAAGAAGTAAAGTGTTCGGTTGACGTTCATAGTTGATTCTGTGAGCTCAGCTTTAACCACTCGAAACTCATTGTCCAGCATCCCCCCTCGTATCCTCATCAGTCAATCATCCTCGAAGGTCTTGCGTGCCCTTGCGGGAGGGTCCCTATTTCCATTCTCGAATACGCAAACAAGAATTTCACCGTATCTCATCGCCAAGTGTTTTTCTCAACGCTGATAAAATTCTGCTCCCGAGTCCCGTGCAATCGGATACAATATCTAATTAGAGGTAACGCGCGAAGGAAAGTACACTGGAAATTCTGTCCCGTGCTGTATGAATATTCATAACACACGTGTTCGGCCGGAACGACGTGAGCACCAGCGATACGTAGCAGATTAATGATTTATGAATTTCCCTGTAAATATTTCATTTTAGCCTCCTCGCTCGGAGTGACATTTTATAATAAGAAATTTCACAGGTAATCAACGTGTAATCTTCAACGTGAAATAAGTCGAAGATATTCCGTCCTGGCACATGTCGCCCATTGGAGATAGAGCCATAAGGAAAGGAAGGAAGAAATTCCGTCCTCCGAGTAGCTTTGAGCAAATGTTTTTTTAATGATCACTCCGTACCTCTTTTAGACGGCGAATACCTGTGGCAGCCACTACTGGTTTGTATTTCGCGGGCAAATCCTGATTGCGCAATCTGGCCAACCCGAGAGGAAACACAAACAACACCAAACCGTCCGACCTTTCGGTGAGTAGCTAAGCGACAATTTATTTTTTGGTCATTATCAACCGGAAGTCACATCTACTTTGCTTTGGCATGTCCACGGGTTTCGGAGTTATCAAAATAACCTTGTATATTAAGATAACCCGGGCTATAGGAATTCTACTGGTGCATATACTATAGGAGTTATTCGCGAAAAATGCATCGGATGCAATGGACTTTTTATGGGCAAATTTCTATAGTGATTTAACCACAGAAATCAAAAGGACAGATCATCTACCTTCGTCGTGGATAATTAAGTGGGTGTACTTGTGATAAGGCGAGAGTTGGGCAATGGTGGAATTGTGAGATAAGGAAATTTGAAATTTGTAACAATGATAAAGACGACGATCGAAGGCTATCGGGTCGTTGGCTCGTATAGATCAATGAGATATAAGCCCACGGTAGATCAAATTGATCCATAAGAACGATCGATCGTAGGATTGGAGAACGAAAGTGCCTTAGCGAGGGGCGAGACAAAGTTCTAAGGGGGCCAAGGTTAAGAATCCGCACGCCCATTTCAAGATAACGTCTCTATTAGCAATCGACCATCTGAAAATCAGCAATAAGTCATTAGCATCGTAACAGTGCTGGAAATTCTTATCAAAGTCACTGATTATTTTTCCAATACCAATTAACTGATATGGAGCTTATTATCGACGCGTTTCGAATATTTCTTCGAGTCTGTTCAACTTCGCAGAATTTTTATTTCAATAAAAATTTCTTCAATCCCATCTTTTTCCCCCAAATACTCATTTATCCATGCAAATCCTCTAATTTTTCACTAAAACTTAGTAATCTCATTTACAAAGCAACAATTTTCTTATAATTTTCTCAAGTAAAAAAAATTCTTAAACCTCGTAAAAATTATAGTCGAGCTTATGATTTAATTCGCAATTTCTAGTCAATGCACTAGGAAATGATCCGACCATAACAAGTATAGCTGTAAGCAGATCCCACCCGTCGAGCAGTATAACCACGAAGAACTTTGGTTATAACCAAAGTTAGCATATACCGACTAAGTGGTTAATGGATACGAGAAACATGATGTGAGTGCGAAAAAAAAGAAAAAAAATATATCATCAATTAGCATAATGCAACATGCACAAAAACCACCGACCACATTAAAACCCTTGGTAAGTCCTGCAGAATCTCTCAGACCCAAATGACACGGATAATCATTATCGCAATTTTCGACGAAGCCTGCCGAGAGTTGATAACGTTATCAAGAATAATAATTAAAAAAAAAAGGTACATAAGACCAAAAGTTCTATAAAAGTCTTTACTCCAAAATTGAACATCCCCCATGCGAATAACGAATATTTTTGAAAAATTCAGTGAATAAAATTTTACGAATTCCTTAAACAAATTCACAGTCTGTTTTTGCAAACGCCTACACAGATCTTATTTAGTATTACGACGCAGCCAAAAGCCAGATCCATCCAACAGACGAGATACATAAATACTTGGACCATCCAGGCGAATTCCTGTCTATCGATGCAACTGCACCAACTGCAGCAGGTGCAACACTCAGCATCCGTTCTGCACTCCCTAAGATTCCAGCCACCTGAATTCCATTCTCTGGATTTTGCATTCGCTCCACGTCGAATTCCACGTACTGACCATTGTCGCTGCTGCCAAGAGCAAAGGGATACAGCCTGGAAGATGCTGCGTTCGATATCGACGCAGCTACAAGAATTTATCGACTTCTCTTCAAACTGATTCGACCCCTCCCCCCCTGCCCGATCAAAAATGCATCCAAAAGGCGTCACAGATAGTAAACGCAGTAAAAGCTGAGGTAGCACCAGCCCAGAAGTTCAGAAGTTCAAGAGTTCAGGAAGTGGGCACTGAGTACCACTACATGTACCTTCACGCCCAGGATACGTATGTAGGTATGCTTCGAAGTTTGGCGTCTTGTCGCGAGGTCATTGGGTAAATGGGTCAACCAGACCCAACGTCACCAGGCAACCTTCCATTTTCATCCACGCTTCCGCTTGCCGTGCCATGGCCCTCGGAGTGCTTCAGACTTTTCAGGATCCTTTCTTCCGCATGAGAAATTACAATATTCTCTATTGTCGCGCTTTGCGCTCGAATTCTAGTCATCATGTGTATATACATATACACACGTGCACATACAGTACGTACTGTAGTGTAAACGGTGGTCCTCGAAGTCATTGCAACTTCTTTTAAGGAAGTTGCACCTTGGAACAATTAATTTGGCCAACCGTAATTATGCATACACATTCCGGGACAATGGGAGGTTTCGTACAGCCGACCCTGGCTGTCTCCTCGCATTATTCGTCAAAAGTTTATCCTCCCGACGGCTCAATTATTCGCACGCAATTACGTTCCAGCTTCGAAAAGGGTCAAGTACGGCCGATCGATACGCGCGCTATAGGTATGCATATCTTGCGTATACGAGAGAGACTAAATTACAGGGAACCTTTAAGAGAAATAAGTGATAAGGATAAACCACCGTGCGGGAAGCTACCAAGAAATTCAGGGGAAGCTCCAGCAGTCATGAAAAGTCCGGAACGAAGTTCATCGGGATAAGCGACAAGATAGAGACGCCTAAATGAATAATATACTCGTTGAATATGTATTTGGTGAAGCAGGGGGGAACGGGAGGGGGGGATTTACTCCTATCTTTATTCTTTCTTCTTCTTCGTCTTATCCTCCCCCACCATTCTCCTCTCTCCTTCCCCTCTTACGCCGGAACTTTTACCGTTCAGGAAATTATCAAGTTCGACGTAAAGGCGAACACCCAACTGCACGAAAATACAGCCGCGATGCTCTAGTACGAAATTGTACAGTTAGCATGTTAATCGAATGCTCGAGTATTTCGTTAAGAACGAATCTACTTATCGCGACGAATTGATCTTGCAGAATTTCAAATTTTTCATAATTTTATCATGATTATCGGGCTTTACCTCGATTACATAAAAACGATGTCTGATTATGTCCTGTACGTGTGAATTGTACGCGTGTGTCTCCTTATATTGTTCGAGATTGGATTCAATAGGGCACCAAGGCGGTGTGTTAGTTTATACGAGTATAGGCTCGACAAAGGCCCACGTAAAAGGGCCAGGGATCTACGGCCCTGACTTACTGACTGATCCAATTTCGTAGGTACGCGTATCCGGTCAGGTAGGCGCGTTGTTGGTCTTAACGTCGATTCTTGCCATAGATATTGCAATTGCCATTAATAATGCTCTACCCACTTGTCTCGATTACTCGGTGATAATTTGTAAAGTCGTTATTATTTTATTAATTATTATCAGTGACTATCGTTATCACTGGCCCGTCCTGACGCTTCGCATAAAAATTCACTGCGGCCAATAAATTTAATAAGGTACGAAAAGCATTGGGATCCTCTTGCTCCGAATATTCCGTTGGTTAATAATTACACGTAACTATAGGATGCACGTACTATAGGAGTAACGTTAACTTGGCCGATTCCGCGGAATCGCCTGTCCGAGTGGTTTCGCAAACGTAGCGACTAATTGGAAAATTAGCCGAACAATTCGCGACGACCTCCCCCGCTTTCAACGAAGCTCTAGTTTCCTAACTGATCTCCGAGTTAGGGAGTAATTAGCTGTAGCGTCGATATCGACGTACTTTCGTAACCAGACGATCATTAATAATTAGGTAATTTATATCCGTGTACAGTCAGCATAGAACAGGTTAACGTAATCGATCGCACGAGGAACTTACTTTTGGCCGAGAGTCTTAGTCCAATTGTTGCCGGTGATCTAATTTTTTAATTACGATGTACGTGAATGCACTAGCCTCGGGATGAAATGTGGTTATCAACGAGTGAAAAAAAAGAAAAATGTAAGCTCGCGAAAGAATGAGAAAGTAAGAGTTTTTAAAAATACACAGCGTATTATACGCAGATTTCGTTACTCGATGAATTCGTTTCATTGTGCTCTCTTGCCTGTAAAAGATCCAGGTTCTTTGTACGACGAAAGCTAGTCGTTCGGTTGTGCAATATTTTAGAGGACTAATTACATTGGACGACAAGCACGTTTTCATTTCGTAGAAATTAGTATTCGATTAGGTGCGCTTTGTGTATCGGATTCGGTTAAAGATTTGAAAGCGTAGGAGAGACGGCTATTGGTGTCGCCATCTGGCGACGATCGCGCTAAACTATTTCCCGCGTGGCTACCGAGTAAATACGAATGATCAGTCGATAAAACTGTCAGATGTTATCCGTTAATATACGCACAGAGATAAGAGAATATTGATGACGTCTGACCATATGGATGCAGACAGAGTAGAAATAAATAAAAAAAACAAAAAGCAATTTCCTTAGACTTTCATCGAATTCTAATTATGAAAATTATAAGTAACGGCCAAAATACTCACTGCCAAGTAAAACCGCCCGTGATGCCCTCGCGAAGTCGATCCTTGAGACTCCGCTGTCTGGAAGGTCCTCCGGCAGGACCTGGAGAATCTCCTGGTCCTGCACCTGGACCACCGCCACCTCCCGGAAACAAGGCCATCCCACTCGAACTTGATCTCGGGCTCGACTTTGTCCGCGACGAGGAGTCAGAACTCTTTCAAGACACTGCCAGACCACCGACGCACAACATTTTCCGTTAACTTTGTATTCACTTGAATTTCTCGAATTTGCGAAAACTTGCGAAAAATATATTTTAATGGAAGTCCCAATTTCGTCGAATCTTCAGTGTTACTCTCGGAAAAACTGCGAAGGACAATGTCGACCCGGCACTAGCGTCCCACGTTCACACGCAGTGTTTCAGTCTCGGTGGGACCGAGCCAGTCGCTGAAAGCCTATACATACCGTAACGTGAAATTAGCCAATTGTCAAAAGTCACGTCACTAGATGAGTCTGAATCACGAGAATGTCAAATATTGGTTACGGTTGCGTCTTGCAATTCTAAACCAGGCGGGTTTCCTCACAGACACGTTACATATACTTTTTATCGGCCAACAAGAAGCATTACTTTATTTAATCATTTCACAACGTGAAGACAAAAAAGAAGATTCGGGAAATCTTGTCGAATATGACGGGAACTGTTTGCGCAATAACTCTCCCGACTTTATCAATCTGACGAATCTCCGTTATTTGGACTCGAGAGTGCGCTCATGTTCCTCCGTCTTCGATTATCTATAATCGAGCGTTATTTATACACTATAGAATAAGCCGACCATAGGAAGCCTACCCCTGGCACGTCCCTCGGGCCAAGATAACAGAGTCAACTGACAAAACTAAAAAAATTTTAGCCGAAATTCAGTGCAAGTAACAAAGACCAAATTTTTTCAAGAAAACAAGCATGTGCGTAGCAACGTGACGTCACGTCACAAAAAATCAACCCGACTCGCCTGACCCAAAATCAAAAACCAAACGAATATTCTTAAACGGAACGTCCAAGATGAATCCCAAAGAGCATATAAATATTCCATAAATTTTTTTTTAATTTCACAAAACCCAAAATCAACGTCTGCCAATCGCTAATTTGAATTAGTATCTTGTCTTTCGAGACGTTACCACTCCCTCCCTCGGATACGCATTCGTAATGGCATCATAAAAAAACAATGCGCACAGTCCCACGTACCATGTTCCACATGGTGAGACCTAGTTACATTGTGATACACAGAACAGAGACACAGGACGTAACTCCGATCCATGTTTCTTGCCGCGTTACATACATATAACATATCCAGGAATATCCATAGTCTCATCAGAGGGTGAAGCAGCGTCATATGAATACGTAATAGGTGCACGTGCGAGAGAGAGAGAGAGAGAGAGAGAGAGAGGGGGAAAGGCAAGTAGTCCTCCTGGCGTATCGGCAGGTATCTGTGTCAGTGCGCTAGTAGAGACTAAAGGAACCAAGCAGCTCAAGGTCAGCAGCAGCAGCAGCAGCATCACTCGACGATCGGAGAACCTGCCAGCCTCTGTACTCTTTTTCGGGTGCACTCCACCAAGGACCAAGGACCAGTCACCGATGAGGAGGACCAGCAGCCACCAGCCATCCACCTTGAGACCGGTCTCTCTTGGCGAGGATGTTCTCCAGGTCCGCGAAGCAAAGAGAGTGAGTGAGTGAGTGAGTGAGTGTATGTGGGGAAGAGAGAGAGAGGGAGAGAGTGGGCTCCCTTCTACGAGGCAAAAGGCCCGTATTGATCGCCTTTCGGTGGCAAACTGAAGAGAACGAAGCCTAACCCACCCGCTTCATCCCCATGAGGTCAGCCCACTGCCCCGTTGCCACCCCGTGAGAACCAATACGATGGCATTTCGTGAAGCTACCCCACTGCGGCCTATTTCTACTCCTCGATCCACATCCCTCTTTTCCACTGTGTTTTTTACTTTTTTTACTCTGAATTCTCTATTAGCTACCTTCGCGATGCAACTTTGATATCATGGATAAGTAAAAAAAATGATGAGCTCGTCCAGCCTCGTCGAAGACGATCAATTTCGTGCACGGGGTGGTTGTATAATTAAAGCTCGTAAAAATATGCTCGGGGGGTCTGTAAACGAAGGTACGCTACTGAACTAATATTTGTCCCATCAATCAAGCCACTTTTCGTATTTGCCATCGCAGCCTGATGGTTCGTGCTCGGCTGTCCTATATGCCATATATTTTGCACGACCAGTGGGGTAAGACTTTTCAAAGCAGATAACTATTCAAACGTTACGTATCACGCAACGTACGTCACGTACTGCAGAGGTAGGAAGGACAGCCGAGCCCCTCCTTGGTAGATCCACACTTTTAATCCACAATTACGAGCTTGCGAAATTGCTAAATTCTTAATTTAGAACAAAAAGTGATATTCAGGGCCGCCGGAGCGAGATGGCTGAATTGATAAAACATTCAACTGCCCCTTGGCCCGGTCGTGTAAGAAAAATAAGACTCGCAGAGTGGCTGAGAAAAAGTTTGGAGAAAAAATTTGAAATTTTATGTCCAAACAACATTTCCGTTGGATAAAAACAATGAAAATTCTAACGGACGATTTGCGTTTGAATAATAAAAAATAAGGAATAGGAGGTAAAGAAAAAAAAAAGTTGAAATGTTTTTCTCGTGAGCGAGACGGTCTCCTACCTTCGTCCCCTCTCTGACGCCCTGATCGTCCGACTGCTCCCCATTGTATTCTTCCACGGAAAATTCCATAGAATTGGGACGATTGCAATTCGTTCGCGTCTTCATGAAATAATGAAAGCAATTCGCCTAGAATCGGGACTCGGTTTTCCAGGTTATATCGATCTGGATTTTATACGAAGTAGAAACCACTGGCGTAGCCCAGCAGCATTTTCTGACGAGGGCCCTTTGGGATGGCCGTAAAGTTTACCAAAATTTACGAGACGTGACTTCCTTCTCGTGCAGCGTCACGATTTTATTACCGGTATGGGGATCCTTCATCCGTTACGAGACGAGAATTCCTGTAGAATTTCCACTGGCCTGCCATGTGTCTGTCCTTGTCTCTCTCCTTAGGAAATACTCGGAGCACAAGAAACTCCTTTACGAGACAGTCACCCTCTCTCTCTCTCGAGGGACGACACGGAAGCCACCCTTAATATTTGACTTTGCCAACGAAAAGACATCGATCCTTTAGACTCCGGTGCATCCGGTATTCTCGAATATTCTAATCCACACGATTCGTGTACAGTCCGACCAAAATATTCGCACACCGGCAGGCTGCTTTAATAACGGGTGGTAAAGGTATTTCGTAGAAACGGACCACTTCCCTCCTTCCCGCTTCGGCTACGTATCAATATTACATTGTAAAAGGATTCTTTGGTTAGGGTGTGTACCTGACAGCCCGGGATTCATCTACGACGTTGATAATGCAAGGGAGTCTATTGCGATGGTGAAGGTGGTGGAGGTGGTGGAATCAGTGGCGGCCTACTTCGCTAGACAATCGCACAATGCCAGGGTTGGTTCAGTTGTTGCCAGGGGGTGTAAAAGCTGACTGAGGTAGGTTGAGGCCAGCCGAAGGAACTGCCGGAGGGTATTTCGACGGCTAGAAGACTCGAGCAACAACGAAAAGCCAAGGGGATGGTTTCCTGACTTCAAGGTCACCTTTTTTTCTCCCGACAGTTACTTTTCACGCTCGACACTGTATCTCTTTTTTTTTCATTTTCATCCCCCCCACCCCCCGCTCTATGTTATTGGCCCCAGCAGCTATTTTCAATGATTACAAGAGTTACCTCGGCATGCTCCAGACAAAAGAACCAGGAGCACCGGAGAGAGAGAAAAAAAAAGTATTAGCATTGCAAAAAAACAAATGAAGGTTTGTATTTTATTGAAAATTTTTCTTAATTCCCTCCCGATATTCGCGTCGCCACTGTGCATTAGTAATGACGTAAAAATGACTTTGAACAGGACCAGTGGTATACATCCTCGTCCTGTGTCATACCTACTGAACGATAAAGAAAAAAGCTGATACTAGAAGCTTCTGAAAAAAATTCCAAAAATTCATATCGATATTTTTGCGAAAAATCATGAAGTTCAGGAATATATCTGCACAACGTAAAAAAGTCTCTTATTCCCCCTAATGGAGACTCGTTCGATATAAAAAGGCTGGTGCTGACACGGCGGAAGACTAGTTAGCTGCATATTGGATTACCAGTAAAATCCTCTTACGATGCATCCACTATTCACGGTCACGAGCGTCCTCGAACGAGACTTCTTCGTCTTTCTTTTTTTTTATATCCCAGCAAATTCAAAGCGTTGCTAAACTTTACATTCGTCGCTCCGAATACATACGATAAGTCGACGTTGCGCAACAGCATTGAAAGACACGGAAAGCGCAAGGGGTCACGGTATCCTCGAAATTCTAAGTGGAAAATCCATTGGTGCATTTAAGTTCGTAGAGTCCGCCAGTCAATCGGTGACCCTAAAATCCAGGATTTTTCTGGAAATCGAAACTGGTACGCGCGCTTGTATTTTCTTTTCTCTTCCGATCCCCCGTCTGTCGTCCCACTACGTTTCCGCGTCTACGAGGTATTTCCCGGTTCGAGCTTCAGACTACAATAGGGCGCCTTTTCACCGTGTGCACAACACAGCCGGATACACGTCGAGAAACGCGGTAGAGAATGGACGTCGTTTAGAAACTTTTTTTCTGAAAAGGAAGTAAAATCAGATTGGAATCGTACGGTTTACAGGAGCTTATCCTTGTACGAGCGAGCAGAGAGAAAGACTGATGGACTTTTATTTTTTTTCGTGATCACATATATTTTTCAAGCCTGAATATATAATCTGTGTATATGAGCTTTAAGGTGACTTTTCATGTAAATTTCTCGCGAATTCCAACTGAGGGATAAAATTTGTTTTTGCAAATGAGGGGAATATCGTCGATCCTACGTATTAAAGTTTTTTATCAAAATATATATGTATGTATATATATATGGTACATGATACGGAGGCATATTAGATATATATATATATATATATATATATATATATAGAGTCAGAGTACATAAATATAAAGCAGAAGAGCACGTAGCGTGAATTTTTTTTTCTCCTGTTCTCGAGATGTCAAAACACAATAGGAAAATTTGGACCAAGCCGAGTATTGATTTGCCGATTCTCCAGTTGCTAAAAAAAAGCCAACAGACTGCGTGTTAACACAGACGCATTTTTTTCTAGAAGCCAACAGTTATCAGTGATCGAATCAGCAATCGCGTTAATCTATGATTCAATTCCAATAATGAAAATGTCATTATCTCTTGTAGCATATACCTATGTGCACATTAGTCATTAGTAGCACTGATAAGACCCGTAACAGATGCGAGCTTGAATCTTGTTACTCGGCCGATCTCAGGTTAGAGAATTTCAATCGGCCGTCATTATCAGGCCGAAGCTCTACAGGAATCAAGGCGAATTGAGCGAATCAAAGGTTAAATTCCGAACTGACAAAATCTTGTCGCCGATTAAGAATGCGGCCTTCACTTTTTTTTTCTTATTTATTTTCTCACTTTTCCTCAATAGCAACTCGACTTGGTTCGTTACTCGATCGTCTTTTGAGAGATTTTCAAGATGCGATCCCGAGTTTCTGGACGTGTCTGAGGAGATCAAAAGGAAATTGACAGAGAGAATTCTGAGAATTAAAAAGTAGTAAAGTCAAGAGATTTCATCGCGAGTGAATTCTTTCTCAGGAAGTGAAAAATTCATCTTCACGTTTTATCCGTCGGTTCAATCGATTTACACAGCATCCCCCTTTTTATTTGATATGCAGATTGCATTGTAGCGTCAAATCTTAATTGATCGGTTGTGCTACAGGTGCAAGGTTGAAGAAAAAAATTACACGATACCATTAGCACGGATAGCCGGGACTTAACGGGTAACTGGAGGACAATAAGAACAGAGATGAAGGAAAAAAGAGGTTAGGATTAACATAGGACCATTAGCGGCGACAACCAAAACATAATGGTCCAGCGAGTTTGGAGGATGGAAAAAAAAGATGATCGACCATTAGCCGAGACACGAACCATGCGTAAACTTTCCAATGGTTTGAGTCATGGCTATCGAGCTAAAAAAAACGGAATCTTGATCGAGCTAAAAAGTGGGACACGTTAATGAATTTCCTTATCAAACACAGCCCCCTCGTACCTTCCATTGCCATTATCATCATTCCCGTCGATCAATACGTTCGACCATAGAAAATTTATCGAAAACGACAATTGGAATTTTTTCCCAAAAAAATTTTCCCCTTAAAAAAATCAACATGGCGAACCTCAAAAAATCTGCACTTGATTTATTTGATGTATTCATTTAACGGAGTTTATCAGTGGTCACCGTAATTAAGACTTTCATTAATAAGGGAATAGCGAATTATAAGTAACTTATCTCTCTCATACAGAATCTCATGTAAATTCGTCTTCCAATCGATTTCCCAGTTAGATACTCACCGAGCCCAGCATCCCATCATCGGGTCCATTGAAATGCTCAAGTGCTATTTATCACTAGACTAACGTACCATAGGGAAATGGGAAGTAGCGTTATTTGTCACGGTTTGGAAACTATAAAGCATTTGATCTCTTCCCTGTTCTATATGTACGCAATATACTGGGTGGAATCTACGCCATTTGTGTTCTAAGTAAAATGCCTTACACAGTGGCTAATGCTATTTCGCTGTCTTGATAACAGGCGGTTTTCTATAATTTGAGGAGTGATAACGTGCGAAATACTACTATTGTATATTGGGTGAATTAGAAAATTAAAATAAAATAGAGGATGAGAAAAGGCAGTTTTTCTTCTTTTGACGTATTTAAGATAGCGTATGCTATACGTGGACAAATTAATCTTTTCCTAGTTTAATCGCAGTATGACGGCCCTTCATTAATCATTGGGCTTCATCCCCGTATATGGGGTCATATAGGAGATAGGCTCGTAGGCGGCTGCTACTGCTGCCCCCTATAAAACGGAACGAAATGGTCGGGTTTAGTACAAAAAAATAGGCTGGGATACACGAGTTATTTTCTTTTCAATCTCTCTTCCGTTTTTAGATTTAAATTAATACCCAACCGATATTCTGACGAGCCGACGGAATAGGAAGTCACAAAAAAAAGAGTAGAGTTATTGATCAGCCTCTGTAGGTACTATTCCTACGTTTAAAATGATCGATCACTTAATAAGGATATTAAACAAAGGAGATAGATAGGTACAAGAAAATAATAAATTATAATTAATTTTGTCAAATAAATATTTGCTTCTATAAATAAATAATATACAAAATGTATAATCAAATTAAATAAATAATTAAATTATATTAGCATAAAAAACTGTCGTGTCGTCTCTTACTATTTATAATTCGATACACCCCTCTTCTTTTTTCGTGCTAAAACTGATCGCAAACAAGGGCGGGTGTTCGTAATTGAAAAAAAATGTTTCATTAATTAACATCGTCCAAATGAGAAATCCCTAAAGTCCAGGTCGAGTAATTTTAAGTTCAAAAAAATTTGTATACCGAGCACAGCCAAGTAGCAGGCTTGAAATGACTTTTACGTTAAATGTAAAAAAAAAATTAGAACGCCCGAAAAATGTCAATATTCTCACGCGATACTAAACGTCATCCCCCATTTTCAGTAATATAAAAATTGGATCCTTTATTGCCTATTTACGGGGACGCAGTCAGTCGAAGTTTCCAGGAATAAAAGAAAAGGAAATCAAATAAACGACTACGGTGAGTGTGAGTACACTGGAAGTAATGTTACCCGCTGCGGATAAATGACAAGCAAAAAGAGATAGAAAGAGAAAAGAACAGAGAGTAAAGTAAATGAAAGAGAAGCACAGCAGTGAAGGTTATCATCCAATGTTGGCTCGGACCCAACAGCTGAGAACTTTCGAGGAGCTTTCTCGACGCACTTAACCGCAGATCTGAAAGCTATAAAGTTCCTGGACGCGACTACGATTACACAAATTCATTCGACAAATTCCGCCCACGCCGATCTCCTGGTCCTCCTCCTCCCCAAAAAGATTTTCAACGGTAACTCTCCAGTAGAGTTAATCCTTTTAAAGCTTCCAACGAACAATTTTCCTCTCCCTTAAATTTCTCTTTAATCCACTTTTTCTTTTCCCGACCTTATAAATCGTACCCCGTTCCTATAAGCTTTCGTTTAAAATTTTTCGCTTCCTTGAGTACCCCCTGAAATTTTTTTATCGGGTCGATCTTTTCTCTTGAGAAAATTTTTAAATATCACTTTTGAAATCTCACATTGCTACCACCTTTTAAGTTCTGCCAGCATATAGATAATTCAAGAGTCTTCAATTAAGTTTGCCCGTTTGTTCCGCGGTGAGAAAGAATTGCGCAGATAACTACGAGCTTCTCGTGAAACCATTGCAAATGTTTGGGAAATTCACGTATTGTTGACAAAGGTACAATGTTGTTTACCTTGGTCTTGACCGAGATTCGTATTTGTATTATGTCTACCCTAAGGCTGGAGTAAAACCCGCTTGGAATTCAAGAGTAAAGTATTGTCTTCGCGAAGTGGATCCCTCGAGTTAAATAAGCCAGTAAGTAAGTGTATAAAATATTTTTCAAAAGAATTTCAAAGCAATTATTTCCTCGTAACCAGTCTTTCGTCAACATCCGACAAAGAGTCTTACCCCTTCGCATAATCCAACCGATATATAATAAAGAGCCGAGGCACACGATATATTGACTAGTTTTAGTTTTCCTTTCGTACAAGCGCGAAAGGAACGAAGAAGCGAAGAGACGACGCAATTCCGGCGTCCCGTGACGATACACGAATTCAATTTGAAAATCTAACGGTCTGACGGTCTCGACGCAACTGAGGATGTTTCGAATCGAGCGAATTCGGCTAGTTTCAAGAGGAGGGCACCGCCCATCGACCAATCACCGAGCAGAACGGCTACCCCATTAATCCCCGCCAGTATTCCATATCGCCAACACAGCGCCGCTCTATCGGGAGCGGCAGTACAAGGCAACTAGCAGACCATGGCGCACAGCTGTGCGGAATGTAAAAGGCAAGGGTGAGAGAATAGTATCTTCTTCCCAGTCAGAGGACTTCGACCCTTAAACGTTCTTCTAAAGCAGTTCGACCTCTTATCAATTCTTATCTTAAATATCTTTCCAAGCATTTCTCGATTTTACATCCCCATCGTCTACCGAGGCGGGTCCATATCCGAATAAATAAAATATATTTTCATAAGAACGCTGTAAACTTTATTTCAATTAGAAATATTTTTTCCACTATTCTTTAGACACTGTTAAAAAACAATTTTAATACAGCTATTATTTTTGTCACCTAAAGCTGCATCTTCTCTTTCCCCAAAATATTAAATACGACCTTCGTAATTATAGGAAATCGCTCGGCCTCTCATTAGTAAACGGCCTTGCGCAGCCTTTTGTCCAACTTCCCCCTTCCCGCCGTATTTTCATCCGAGAACCGAAACAACGTGTTCTTCCGTTCGTTCCAGTCGAGAGAGAACTTGACTGGCTCGTCACTGATTGCTGCCCTTGACCTTCTAACCTTCTGAAATTCAAATGACAAGAACGACGAAAATTCTCAAACCCAAGGAATCATATCGTACACGCCTCTGCAAAGTTTGCCCGCGTCCCTAGTCGTAATTGCCTTTGTCTCACGGCCCAGGAACATTTCGTAGTGTCGCCATATCGTTTGAGTGCTTTGGAACGTCTGGCAAAACACAGCAGAGAGCAGAAAGGAACGCAAGGGCGTCTGAGTCGAGGGATGAACGGGTGTGGGTCGTTGGGTTCAAGGGAGACTCGGGATAGGAGAGAAAGGAGCAAGGAGAGAAAGTGTCGATACGTAGCGACCTTGCGGCGACATCGACCGGCCCTCTTCTAGTTCTGGCTTTCTCTCCTAGCGTCACCCTTCGCCCCTCTCTCTCTCGCTCTCTCACTTCTAAGTTCATCTAATCTCTATTCAGGATTCTTCTTCGAAACTGACTTCCCTCGTGAATCCTTCTGTTCCATGCAAAAAACCAGTCAGCACGATATCAAAAAAATTTTTAGATCACTTCAGGAGCTACGAAGGAATTCAGTATGCAAAGTCCAATTCACCTTGGTCCTACGACAATGGCATGCATAATCCCGTGACTTTAGCTTTAGCTGAAAATTATACAAAATTCTATGTAATATTTCCGACCACTCTTGTCTCAGGTAACGTGAGTTTTACATGTCTGTTTGTAGAGCCACGTTGGACGGGTCAGAACGATTTCTATGTTAACTATGAAAACGAGCCTAATTTCAAAACGGACGTTAAAGATAAGGACAGCTTGCTCGATGTTCATACAGTAGACCATTTCACGTGTCTTATCTCCATTTCTAGCTGGTTCGCACTTGCACTGGTGTTTATTAGGTGAACGTGATTAGGTTTCCCTTACGGACGACAATTACCTATACCGGGGGTAACGAGCGAACCAGACTCTGAATTATAATCGTTGATAAGCACCACTGATAGGGTTCAATCATGTTGGATGAATCGTATTTGATTACGTACACTGTCATTGCTGATTTATTAATTCTTAGATGTTTTTAATGGCGAACAGCAACTTTTTGAAAAGCCAAATCGAACAATCAGTGAATCGATCATTCTTGTTTGCCTGATAGTAACGTGATCAATTATTAAGTGCCAGGGTTCAATCGCTTATATTCCTCAGCATTTTTAACGCATCGTGCGACGTATTTTTTCTTTTTAGCTCTTACATTGAATCGAGTTCCAATATATTCATGACTATGACGCTGGGTTGTTTAAGAGTGCACATCAATGATCTTCTGCAATTTCTTAAGTAGCACAAACTGTTATTCTATTGGATCTTTCAACTAAGTAATGACGTGGGAAAATTCTCGAGCATTCTCGTGACTGAAATGAAGAAAAGTGCTTATATTCGTAGATCGATTTGGACCAGTTTGGTCCTTCGCCATGTGATAACGATTAACGAATACAAGAACATGTTTGTTTCGCAAACAAAAGTGAAAGTTTGATCTTGATCGAGCCAAGCGGCCGCCCGAAGGTAACGTGCATTACAACAAAGATTGCTAAATTCTACTGTATTCTAGAATTATGGAAAAGGAATTCAGTTGTAATGTGTAAGAAATGTCAAGGGTGTCAGTGGACTGATTATATTATAAAATGGATCGCCATTGAATATGCTGTGAATAATGTGGGACAGCCAGAGAATCAAAACACAGGAACACGTGAAAAAGAGCATAGTTAAAACGAGTCTTAATATTCGTTGAATGACAATGCACATAATTATCTTATGGGTGTCTGTATTGAAAAATGTGAATGTATAGAGTAGAGCCGACTGTACTAGTCAGCCGAGATACTACAGATGTTTAATGGCGGCTGCTCGGGCCGGCGTGTTTATCGATCTACTCACATTTTCCTGTGGTCAGCCATCGTGTCTTTGAGGATCTTCGGCTTCGCGTCAGCGCGCCGTTGAACCTCGAAGCAAAACGGACGTTTCGCACGCTGATTTTCCTATTGGATTCCGTGGTCAGTGGCAACATACAGTCAACGCGACAACGGGACAGGGCTCTCCGTAGACTCACGAACTTCCCGGAATTTCAAAAGACGATTATGTGAGAAATGATAAGTATATTTATTAACTCAATCACTAACGACTCGTTCGTACTTTCCCGATCGATATTCAAAGCACTCGCTTTTCGCGGAGCGGCAACCGCTAGACTTTTTCGGCCGCTCTTTCGTTCCCGGCGACTATCATCGATTTTGTTGACGACTGCTACGGACCGATCCACCACCCCCCCGGTATTACGTACTACTAGTGCCATCTCTCGATAGTCGACGGTTTGCGGCGACAGTTTTCAACGCGCGATATCTTGCGGCATCTCAATTAAACTGCTCGTTATAATTATATCACACGAGCGGAGTGAAATGTCGCCAATTTTTTCACATTTCAAATTATAATTACATTTTACGAGATTGGCAATAAATAATTATACAACTCAGTACCTCATATGCCTTTTGTATTTTCACGAAGCATTTCCATCATCTTTACAATTTACTTTTTTTCCAGTGTGGTGATTCTTCGTAAAACTATAGTGGACTATGTAAATGTTTTCGCGAGAGGTTATTAAGGGATGCTAGCAATCATCGTAGATGCCATATGAGACGGAGTTCTTAGCTTTGCTTTGACTTAGATGCATCATCTGGGGACGTTGCCTGAAAAGAAATCCATACCCTTTAGTACGTTTGTTATTGCACACTAATCGGTTATTCATATAAATTATTTGATACCTACGTCTTTCTTTGATTCCTGTAATGTTTCCGAAGCTTTACCCGCCAGTGAGCTGACAGCTGCGATGGCAGCTGCTCCAGAGTCAGTTGCCAAACTTACGAATTCCGAGAGGGATGTCGGCAATTTAATTTTTGGAAATTCGGGCCACTCGATATGCAATTGATTTTCATCTCCTGGTTTTACTGAAATAGAAAATCAACAAATACCATGACTTTTTATTGTTATAGTTCATTTATAAAACAATAATAGGGGGACAATATCTTCTTACACTTTATGTACCTCACACTCCATGCTTTTTCATTTGTAAATCTTTTTAACATTTGGACTCGGGCTGAGTTTGTACAGGCTTTCTTACGCAGGGATCAACTGATTTATGGAATTATTAATTAAAGGATGTATAAGGGTTGTTATGAATGAACACTTTTAACAAGTTTATTTATTAAGATAATTGGATTATGCAAAATTACTTACCCCCATAGATGAAGTTGTAGCCAATGTTGACATAATGCTTAGCTAGTTCGACACCTTCCTGGGCTTGTTTTGGATAGCACACAGCACCTACTGCAAGAGCCCCTGTGCTAGAATAAACTAATTTCTTAAATTTTCCACCTCTTAAACCAAAGATTAAGCCAGTTAAGCCACCAATTCCTACAGCACCCAATCGTGGTAGGACGTTGCTTTCTTCCTGTAGGTAGTCTAACAGAACTGCAAAGAAATGTACAAAAATATTTTTATCAACAGTGTATACAAAGATTTAAAACATTTTATGCAATACTAAAAAAATGTTGCATTATTAATTTCAATTTAACTTATTTGAATATAACTTACGCTGACTGTGCTCAAGTCCAGTATCATATTTGTCACTAATTGTACTTGTTACAGCTGAGTATTCAGAGACCAAGCTATTGACAGTTTTTCGAATTGTTCCAAAACCCTGCTCCAGGTATGAAGGTGGACAATCATTATCTTGGCTAAAAAAATCTACAGCTTTAATACTTTTGGAAATTGTAATTGTCATTAAAAGAATAAGTTGCAAGGAAAATTATCTGAACCTTAGAAAAAGGAATTATATTTAGAGTAACAATGCTCCCTCCCCAAATACCAAGAACAGACACTGTTTAAAAAATTGAATTACTTGTGCTTTACCATGGTGTCTGCCTGGTGCATGATTCATCTGCAGAATAAATAGGAAGTTCTGATGGTCTGATAAGCTTTTTGTCCTCAAGTTTATTACTGCAGTTTTCTGGGCAACTTGCTACTGAAGTTGCAGGTTTTACTGCCGGGACTGCAGCACACAATCCACAGGGCATCAGAAATTTCTTGACCAGCTTAATATAAAAACATAGTATATACTTGAAATTATATATAAGAAATCTATAAAGAATTAGTTAATTATTACTCCTATAATACACAAAATATATGAATAATCTTCCTACCAACTTTATTCATGAATTCGTAGAATTTAAATATATTTTATAAGTTAAATTTTACATTTATTATTTATATTATATAATACCCAATTGTTCGTGTCTATTACATCATTGAAACAAACTTTACTGTCAACTACACTAAATATATCGCGGATGTTTTATCGTAGATCTAATTGTTCAATAAGTTGATTTAAAAAGATTAAAAATATATATTTTAAACGATACTTGTTTATTAATATTACATTAGAATACGAGAGAAATTAAAAAAACGTAATTTCTATTCAGAAAATTATCTCGGTTGCCAAAACCAATTGAATATCTATGAAGTCACGAGGTTAGGTTTCATACTTGATAACCTGTAAGTAATAACCCAAATCATAAATGTTAAAAACCGCAATTACCTTAAACCCGTTCATGTTTCTAATTTATCTGAAATTATTATTAACGCGAATAAAAGATATCAAGATTTTTGCATTTCTAAGCAGACGAAAATTTCGAAGAAAGACGACAGCCCTCTTTCAATGCACAATACAACTATTATCAGCTGAGTGGAAACATTACCAGCTGTATTGAACATGAAACTCGGAATTGAACTAATATTTCCCAATTTGACAAGATTGAGACGAATTTCCAAATTAATATGAAGGATGTTGACAAAAATATTAAAGAAAGAAAAAACTTTAATTTATAAATAATTAGAATGAGCATTATACGTTAATTTTTTTCTGAATCAAATACTTACGTTAGATGAACCCATATTTCAGCTAGAATTTAAAATCACACGCACTATACGAACACCCGATCCGATAACTCAAAATTCTTTTGTAACTTTTGTAATTTGTTTGACGGGCTGCATTTCCTATTAGAAACGAGAAATAGCAGCTTCGATGGGTGAGGAAATTTAAGTTAAATTTGAGATAGACGGCGAGATAAGTCACATAACTGGCGACATAGATGAAGGCGAAAACGAAACACCGATATTCGCAACTGTTTACGTTGTTATTCTAGTAGCTACGATGCTTGGAAACGCATGCTGTGATACGAATTTTAGCTTGTATTATATATAGTATAAAAGCATGTTGTACGCCATTGTGTATATGCAATACATACGTTAATACCGGTTCTGCCAAATTCTACTAAAGTACCAGGTTGATAATCGTCGCATCTATCGACAGGCTCCTTGCAAGTAACATCCTTTCCAAATAAATTTCCTACGGTAGCCTCTAAAATTTTGTGCACAGTATGATTCATTATATAAAATTACCGCATTTTCTTCAGATACTACGATTTTTGTTAAATTTAAAAAGTAAGATTTTCCGGTTTAAGATTTCGAATACTACATGATTTTACCCACAATTCACTGGGGTTTGCTGGGGTTAGTCATTCCGTCAGTCCGTTCGTTCCGAGCGACAGTTGGGACATCTATGCCGTTTAATAGTCGCCGATTTGTCAATTGTCTTGACTGGGCTTGACAAAAAGTATTGTTTCTAGTTAAATATTTTGTATAAATTTTTTGACAGTTTTGAAATTGACAAAAAATGACATCGACCACCACGCCGTCGGTTGACTTAAGTTCATATAGGGATCAACATTTTAAGGTGAATATAATATTTTGTAACAACATAACCTTTTACTCCAAGTCTGTGAAAGAAATCAAGAATTAATTGTGATAGTTCGCTTTGATGACTATTATATTATAAAATACATCTAAATAAAATCTAAGCTGTACATTTTATCTTAGAAATGCGTTAATGAAAATTTATAAACGTATTAATACATGATTTCTTAAATTTTCATTCCCAACCTCCAAACTTTCTTATGTTCTTCAATAACATTTGTAAATAACAGTATTTCCGACTGTTTAATGGGTTACCAATTTTTCTTACTATGTGTGGCAGGGTTCAAGGGCTGAACAGGATCGTTTACTACGAAATTCCACAACTTTATATGTAGGCAATTTGTCATTTTATACCACAGAAGAACAAATTTATGAATTATTCTCAAAATGTGGTGACATAAGACGTATTATTATGGGGCTAGACAAATACAAAAAAACACCATGTGGCTTTTGCTTTGTTGAGTATTACTTAAGGTCTGATGCAGAAAATTGTATGAGATATATTAACGGCACTAGACTCGATGACAGAATAATTCGTACTGACTGGGACGCAGGCTTTATCGAAGGTCGACAATATGGGCGTGGAAAAACTGGTGGTCAGGTAAGACTAAATGATAGATAGAATTGAGAACAAAAAGTTTTAGAGACAATATAATAAAATAATTCTCCAATATTATCGTTTTTGTTGAATTTTCAGGTGCGTGATGAGTATAGATCAGACTTTGACAGTGGTCGAGGAGGTTACGGAAAGATCATTCAACAAAAAGTGACTCCAATATCGGAGGGTATATTCGGTGGTCGATAAAAAACAAAATAGTTCTTGTGCTGGAAAGACTTGAAAATTGAACTAATATCGGCTAATGTACTCGCGTTAGCTATAAGTTAATTTAAGGACAGTTTCAATTATTTCGTTATGCCGTAAATAACGATATTCCCAATAACGTGTCAGGCAATTTTATTTTAGGGCTGATGATAAGTAATCGGACTTTGTGTTAAATAAATGGTATCTTTCGTAAGTATAGTCGTTTTAATTCGATATAGCACAATTGTTCAATTACGAACTACAGATCGAAGGGTAATTCCCCGTCGATAAAATGGTAAAAAAAATGTTTAACTCATAAAAATACCATAGTTCGAAAAAATATATTTCTAGCCAATTAATAAAATTAATTGTAGAAAAGTATTTTGCTAGTCGGCATTTGATAATTCAAACGCCAAGCCTTCAATTGATTTGTTGAATTTGAAGGACGAATATCCAGACATTTCTTGGCATTCATATTTATATATTCATTACAAACACTGTTCGCTCATAGCTAATTATATTTAAATTACACGCAGTATAATCCGACAGGATCGTTAACTCGACGCTAGTCACCGTGGTCCGACGTCCTATTTCAGTATGCCACTAATCTGTCCACAAAAATTATAATCCCATATCTAACAAGCGCGTATATGTCATTACTAAATTTAACGGCATAATCAATAGATAGTATAAACTTCACTAATGCTATAATAAAAAAAAAATTAGAAATAGATCTGCGTTTATTAATGACTGGAGCACAAAAATTCAATTTGGACTACTTAACTACTCAACCTGACCAATGTCGTTTAAGAAAAGCATATGTGACTAGCGCTGGGTTAAGCATAGAAAAGCATTCGGTTAGATTGGCTTAACCTACGAAAATTCATTAAAAATGGCGTAATATAAATATATACATAATGAGGTTTAAGTTTGTACAGGAAAAAGGCACAAAGGTGGTTGTAAAAGTCTTTGGTTAGGCTATTTCGCCTGCTTCGCTCATTAATCAATACTCCCTCCCATACAGACTAGACACGGCAAAGAAGGGAATCGGTAAACTGTACGTCTAATTACTCTGATTATCCTAAATAAAATATTGCGATTGTACAAACGAACATTTTAATACAGAATAATATCAGTTTACTTAGACAGACGTAACGCGATCTTATTCCCATGTCCGGTCTTTGTAGATATTGAAAATGAATGTTACAGTTATTTAAAAAAAAAGGACGATCAATGCTTCCGATGTAAAATTGAAAATTCATTGTATACAACACAGCTTTGTCGAGGATGGTTTTTTTAATACTGCCCGTATGGCTTCCACGAACACATCCTCGAGGCCTTCTTGTTTAACAGCCGAGCACTCCATGTATTTAAAAGCTTTAATTTTCTTCTGCATTTTCTTGCACTCACGCAATGAGATTATGTCCAAGTCCCCCTCGCTCCTGAGGTCACCTTTTGTTCCTGTGAATATATTATTGAAAAATTATTAGGCATGAAATTTTTACCTGAATACACATGGAAACTATTCTTTCATGCAAAAAGAGATCTCTAACTTACCGACTAAAACTATTGGTACATTAGGACAATGATGTTTGATCTCCGGATACCATTTACTCGCCACATTCTCGTACGAGCTGCGTGCGCTCACCGAGAAGCAGAGTAAAAAACAGTCAGTCTGAAAGGATGATACGATTGATAGTAAGAAAAATGTGAAGCCCGACAGAAATGATGCTGCAGTTTCGATAGCATCCATCAACGTACGTTGGGATAGGAGAGCGGCCTGAGCCTCTCGTAATCTTCTTGTCCAGCTGTGTCCCATAAAGTCATATTGAACTCTTGTCCATCGACGCATATGTTGTCCGCGTAGTTATCGAAGCTGAAAACAAGAGAAAATCACGAGTAGAACATAATCAACCATATTAAAGATAGGAGTGTCAATGTGTTCCGAAATTCACAATCTACATGCATATCTGATCAATCAACAATGCGATGAGAACATAAACTTAACATGGATTCAAAGACTCACACAGTGGGCACATATTCCGTAGGAAACTTCTTAGTCGTATATGTGATAAGCATACAAGTCTTCCCAACCATACCGTCGCCTACGGCAGTGATTTTAATAGGTCGGATCCGAGAGACCATCTTCGCGTCCTCTGAAGCAAATAAAACGGTACAGGTTATAGTCTTGTGCAAACGTCGAGATAAATTAAGCTGAAAGAGCTTGACAAATTTTTTTGCTAATTCGTGTAAATTCTTAACGGCAGTGAACGACTGGATGACACGTAGAGACTGGGAAGTGGGAAGATGGTTGTTAGCGAATGAAGTGATAAAGAGCAAAAGAACGTCGTTCGTCTCGCGTGCGTGTAGGCATCTAATTTATTAAAGGTAATGCGACACAGCCTGGTCGCAACTGTGCGTTTCCTGCTTGCAGTAGGAAGTCATCGCCATCCCAATTCAATACCTTCAGAAGTCTAGTTAACGATATTTACTAGTTATTCGTATGGCACGCAAAAAAATCACTGTTGAAATTGATTTTAACAATTTTGAATATTGCTCAATTTCTATGTATCACAGATACCCTGTACCCGTATAACATAACAGGCAGAAGAAAAACAATAGCCATGCGGGCGCCGTTAACAATTCGTTAATTCGAAAGTGAAATGCGACCTGCATTTTTATAGTAATTTAATTAAAGTTAATTTTAAGAAAATATAATTCAAAGGACATCGTTATAGGTTCCTTGAAATGGAACGAGCACCAAAAGCGTATAACGTGAATAAGGAGTCGGTGTGGTCGATGCGGTTGTTGGGATGAAAAGGAGCCAACTCGCGCATCCGGCGACTCTACGACATGACGACACAAAGCCCGTCGTCCTCCTGGGCCCTCGCGTTGCGGTATCGCATATCAATGAGCCTGACTTGGAAACGCGGCCTTTTCATTACCCTATAATGAGCCAAAGCTCAAAACGATTGCGAGCCTTTTTTGGACGCCGGAAATTGGCCAGGAGTCTCCTCTACGATAGATCAATCGTATCAAACTGTCATCTATGTCATGCACGGCCTTCCCGTTGCGTATTACGTCTCTGAATATTAGCTGTTCGTTCAAGTAGTCTCAAGGCTTCGGGCGACGCCTCGACTCCCTGGGGATGCCTTCAACGAGGAAAAACATTAAACAAGAAGACAGTCGCAGTCTGAAAGGAATGACGGTGAAAGTGATGAGTTGGAAGAGAGAGGCATTTCAATAGTGAGAGAGCCGTTATCAATGCGGACTCGTCCTATCAAACAGTCATCCGGCCATGCTATGAGTATGTCGTACCTATACCGAGTCAGGGAACATCGATAAGCGATAGTGACTATCGTCATAACTTATTAATATGCGTCTCGTGTATGTAGACGTATGTGGAAAAGAAGAGAGTATTCAGTTTCGGGTCGTTGACTGAGAGCAGTTCGGTTTTTTCGATTATTTATAGACATTGACCCAGGCACGTCCAACGTCCTCTTCTAACTGAGCCACCTGACAATTCAAGGCCGCCTCTTTTTTGTTCCAGCACTGGGTTCTCCAAATTTATCCTTTTTCATGTAATTACCCAGAAATTATAAATTATATCTGAAAAAATATTAGCTTCCAATAAAATAATGCTTATCAGATAAGGAGTGGTCGATGCAATATATTATCTGATTATTAATTCATATGCGACGTGTACAAAATATTTAGTACCAATATCGATTGGGAAGTGTCTACGAATTCATGGACTGACCTAACATAAACTTGATGTCTGACACAGAACACAAATATTATTTAATGTGCAATTTTGAAATTATTTTATACTTTTATAATGAAAAAACTGAGCGCAAACTCATCGTCTATGAATTCTCTAAGTTATGACCGCGACAAGGTATCTGATAAGAAAGTGAAATATCTTATCTAACGACCAACAAGTCTAATAGCACGTTCAGCCGATTATTTGAAACCGGAGTGCGCCTCGGCACGAAGACGAACCCTCGTATTATTAACAGCACGTGCCTTGGAGTATAGTTACAGTTTAATTTATAGTTCAAGGCGCAGATAGACCTATGTATAGTTGATTAAGACGATTATACCGATTCATCAATTCAACCTCCATCTTTCCACAGTGAACAGTCTTGATACTCAAGAAGAAGGAACAAATACCACGTATCATTTGATGCACCGAAAATTTCTGTAGAAGAAGAAAAACAGTAAGTGTAATCAATCCGGAGAATAATTTGTATTTTCTTTATCAGACCTCAATTCCTATGAAATCTCCGTTGATAAAACCGACTCATAATCACATCAACGTGATCCACCAGATGCTGGATAATATTCTTCGTTTTTTTTCCCCTCTTTTTATTATCGTTCGCGATAGCCACAACGTGATCGCTCTTGGAGGTCACATCGCGTCGCGGGTCACGCTAATTAGTAAATTAACGCGACCCTCTTTTAGTCCCATTTTTTGATTCACGACACGCTAGCATCACAATGGCTACTTGTTGTTGGTGGACAGTATCGATAGAACGTTTGGAAATGTATAAGCAGTAGCGTGAACTGTTAGCTCAAGTGGCAGACGTGTTTTCACTTTCTTTAATGATTCCTCGTGGTAGGAAACTGCGGAATAATCAATAAAACATGAACTAATAATATATCTGTGTGTCTGTTAAGAACAAGAAAATATTTCTTACAAACGCCCGGTTTGTAAGAAAGGGACAAATGAAGAAATTGTAAATTATCCCTTATTTCATTGTATCCCTCCTTCCGCCCCGAAGTGTCAGTCCTGAGTCACGCACACCAGCAAGGCAATTGCTTAATTAAACCATTCACGAAAGTACAGTCTCGTAAAGTTATGGAACGTCGGCATTCCTAATTCGTGTAACCACCCACAGGAGTCAACGCTCGGGCATAGAGCTAATTAACCTAATTAATCACACAGTGCGTCTTAAAGTCGATTATACTGAATTTCTATAGAAACCTCTATCCGCTGGATCGAGTAGTTCGAGGTCAAACTTAGCGACCTCGTCTCTCCTTACGCATCGAAGAAGGTCGTGAGTCACGACGACGTTCGACTCATAGACTTCGATTGATCTAACGAATTCACGAAATAAAAGTCATAAGGAAATGTTCTCCGTAACGTAATGATAACAGAAATTGTAGAATGATGCGATTAAATATTATCAATGGTAATCTTACCCATATACTTTAATGTGGTAGACATTATACTCCATATAGGTACTCGTAATAAACGAGGCTTCTGTTTCCTAGTGTTTAGTACATACATAACCAACAAGGATTTCATTTAAGACACAAGTTTGCATTTATTAAACTAAACGTTCTCTAGGCCAAGCTGGACTCGAATAGAAACGTATTGAACTAGATTTTGGAAACGATAAAACGTAGCGTCGTTGCTAAACATTGTATAATTATTACGCCGACGACAATGAATGCTGCACGCGCAGCGCCGTGAGACTAGACGCATGACAATCTATTATGTATTTTGTTCGTGACGACGCACCGTTAAAGACTGCTCTACCAAGATGGCGGAATTTTCCGCCAACATTGTCGACTCTACTGTCAATTTGAATTATGGTTCGTTCTATTAGAAATGTCACGCAACGTTATATGTACTGCCGGTGACTGAATGGAATTGTGAATGAAATAATACACATAATAATATCTCGTAATAGCTAGTATCATACGTATTTCTACGCAAGGAAAAGATTCCTTCGTGGAATCCACGATGAACGTACAAGAGAAGCGAGAGGAAGATGAGCGTAGGTAGTGTAAGGGGTGGGTGTATAGACGTGGCGCACCTTCTCCTCGAATAATTCTTCCACCACACCCTGCGACGACTGTGAGTTCTTCTCTCTACTTCTAATAAAGATTCTTTCCTTTTTATTATTTTTCTGTATGTCATTCTCTCGCGCCATTCTGCTGCCACTTTGACACAATGAGAGGCTATGATGCGATAGCTACAAAATATTCGCTTACAAAATATTTGAAGGATTCGTAAAACAGTATATAGAAATGAATAGTGGTTGGAATGTGGGTGGCTTGGAATAATAATATGTCGAGTTCTTATCGAATAGAATATTGATTTAAATCAACCCGTGTCAAAAGCGTTAATCTCGTTGAATTGAAGGGTAGTTCGATACTATTGCACTAGCGGAATTTAGTTTTATCACAGAAAACAAATGATCGGATTTTTGGATATATTAGTGCAGCGCTACAATTAAATATGCGCATTTGTGTAATTTTAATATTAATGTTTAAGCATGACTCACTTAGGTAGTCACATTTGATTATGTCACTTTTATCGAAGACTATGTTCATCGTGTTTATTCTGTATGAATACTAATCGTTTTGATTTCGATCGAATCGATCGTTTTTGATTAATTATTAGAGAGAACTCGGTACAACGTGGTATAACGTAAATAAAATATTTCTCAAAATGATGTCATCCGTTGGTTACATGTGTGCGCGTATTCACAAGGCCATTCACGAATACGATGTTGTACATAATGAATACTACTACGTTTAGTAAGCATAGGCGTAAAATCTTCAGTATGTTTTGCGTAATTTTTTAGTAAAACAAATTCCTCCCTGAATTTAACATGAATTACTCTTGTATCCGAAAATTGGAACATGGATAAAAGTAAGAAAAGAGTCTGGTGTATCAGTTATGAATGGGGAAGTAGTAAAGTAAAACTAATCTCATTTTGCCTATTGACGTCAATATACTGTAAACCCCACTATCATACAATAATTTTAATATCAAATTTCTTAAAAGGACAAAGCGTCATCACGAGCTGTTGTCACATCCTTCCTCGTGGTTCTTTATCTACGTGTTCGTCCTGTTTCGCAGACTAATATTCCCCGTAAAAATCCCTCATTTCCCGTTTTATAATGGAAATTAAATTTTTCTACAGCACGATTCTCGAAGTAAATTTCATAGAACGACTTACGTATTCCATGCCAGGACGTTATTGTAAAATTTCAAAATTTTCTTATAATCTTTTGACCGATCAAAGCATTCTTCTCTGGCTGATAACGATACTCACAATTCACGCAATCGATATACATGTTATATGTTCAATAAAATTCATTATAATTTTATTCATTCCTGAAATACTCCAAATGCTGTAGGAATGTATGTCAAAATCTTGTATGAGAAGTATGAGAAAGATTAAAATGGTGACGAAGTATTCAAGCTCGATAGAGATTCTTAATTGATAAGACCAACGTGATAAGATTAACATCAAGGTCAGATTAAATTTAATTGAACTTACAACGATACGCCCTAATATTCTGAAATTTTTAAGGACTATTGTGTCTCTTTCCTTCTTAAAGAAAAAGAAATGTCTTTTCCTCACTTGCGTTGTATCATTCATTATAAAGTTCGATTGCTACACTTGACAGAATATTGTATCAGAATTCGCCTTGATTGTATTAAAATAAACTTGTATCCTCGTAATACTAGTAAATATGGATTTTCATTGAATTTCATTGATTTTATTTACTTAGCTTAGTCTGATCGTGACGATTGTCAAAAGTACAGTACATTAAGAAAATATGTAATATCACCACTCACCGAGCGCCGATCTCATGTAAAAAAACAAATGATTCAACGTGTGCAATTTATATGGTAACTGAATAACCAAACACTTCAGAATTTATGTTTTTGTTGCAGCTTCGATCAACCCAGCTGACAAGATATTAAGAAGCGCCACGAGACACACGTGTGTACGACTCGGGAGCCGAACGAAGACTGTGCGTCTCGCTGACTGATAGCCAGTTGTGCATTCGCTTGAACATTCCATGTAGACAGGATCTTCACTGAAGCTACTAAAATGGATGAGTTTCTGCTGCATTATAATACTTTTCATAATGTACGGAAGTTGATATTACCTTTGTCCAATTACTTGATAAATTCAAGAATGCAAGATGGAACATAAATATATCAAATGGCAGATCGTTGTGCGACATCTACTAGTTTTGGACTACGTACTCTAGCGATTATGCTGCGCGAGTGTTTGATGAAAGTCCTAAGTGTTGCTAGCTACTGTATTGTCTACCTGAACCTGCTGTATGTATGTACAAACATAGAAACCGAATGTCAATATGCTGGTAATCTTAATGCTCGACGGTGACGCAAATGCAACGAGCAAGCTAATCGACTGGACCGATTGTTTGACGGATTTGGCACAATGGTGACGATTTGCATTGTAGTTTCAGGTGTGAAAAGTATTTTTGGATGCAACTCCGATATATTCATCGAGCTGCTTTCGCTGTAAATGAAAATTCAAGTATTGACCGGATAAAAGGTATCGGGTGGTTGAGGTCAATTTTAACGCGGAGCCACCAAACATCCGGTAAGTACAACCATGATCCCGGAGCATGTCGTCCAAATAAAATAAATATCGGATGGCCGGGCGCTTTAGCGCACTGTAGCATGTGTCGCATGACTTGCGATCAGAAAATTATAGCTCTACGCAAAGAGGTAGGTTGTGTCAGAAATCCTAACATTTAAAAAATTTTATGTCCAATAATTATCTGTTTTTTATGCAATAGAGCGACTACGTTGGAAATAACGAATACATTTTTGTTATGGCTATAGCACTTACTAAAATAAAAGTATGACGTATGTTGTTTATTATACGCGAATGAAAAATATTAAAAAATTTTACATCACGGTTGCTCCGTTCGATTTTCGAGACGCCATCTCTTTTTGAACATTTAATCGTAGGAGGCGCCATATGTTACGCCCGACTATTTGGTAGTCTGTATATTTTACTTGAGATTTAACCTTTTTTGTCAGCATTTTTTCTAACTCTTGTGTACGGCTCGCTATATGGGATGCTGCTCTCAATGGTCCTTGAGTTGTTATGCATACATATATTCATGGTCCATGTATATCAGATATATAAAATACAAATTGACAAGATGCAGCTCAAATTTCATACGAATCAGATAAAAACTCGTCAATTATATCAAAGTATTATAAATATTATAAATTTCTCCCTGTTTGCAATCGCAACAATAACTAATTTGATTGTTAAATAGTTGAAATGCGGCACCAGATCAGTTGACCAATCATGATTGAGAAGTACAGAAAGTCTGATGATATCACTTTCCAAAAGTGCAAAGAGCAATATGGTCAAGTATATTTTGATATAGTCCGTCGTATCTTATAGTTTAGTGTGGAGCGCAATGGTAAATTTGAGTAACCCAGAACGCATTGTATGCATGTGTATTCATAACTACCAACGTAAGTCCTCGAATGTGCTAGAAACGAAAAAGGCAAACGTGCCTGCTAGTTTCACGGTAAACAACGTGGGGGCGCTGGTGCTTCCCTTCTGGAGCTTTCTCAAACCAGCACCGGTACGACAAAGCGTCTGCGAATCATTCTGATTCACCAATCATCATATGCATCGTACATACGCGAAACGGAGTCTCGCGAGATAACCAGTGATATTTCATTTTTCGAATTAGACTGTTCACATTGCTCGACATTATGGACAAGGTAAGTACAGTAAATTTTTTTTTAATTGGAATAATTCTTTAGACATGTTATTGCCGCACCGAACCTAGTCCCTCGTTGTCTGACGAGAAACCAAGGATGTATCGAAAGTGTGTATACGCTACTTAATTTCTTCTTTGATCATTTACGGTTGTTTTGTAACATTTTTCAAGAATTCTGTTTACCTACGTCTGCTATTTTTAAACAGCCATTATGCTTATTTCGTTTGATGAGCTTTTTGACATAAACGGCTAGTACGTGGTTTGTTCTAGAAGTCTCAGTCTTTCAGCGATTGCTTTAGAGACCACGTGTTCAATTCACGATTATCTTTGATAAAGTGTGTGCAGAGAGAAAAATAGATTTTATAATTTCATTTTTGTTTTAGGTGTCAGCATTGAAGGACAAAGGAAATGCTGCATTGCAGGAAGGGAAATTTGAGGATGCTATAAAGTTTTATACAGAAGCTATTGCCTTGGATGGTAATAATCATGTTTTGTACAGTAATAGATCTGCAGCTTATGCTAAAGCTGAAGAGTATCAGCAAGCTTTGGAGGATGCGGAGAAGACTATAGAATTGAAACCTGATTGGGCTAAGGGATATTCACGCAAGGGCAGTGCTTTGGCATATCTGGGAAAGATTGATGAATCTATCAAGGCTTACGAAGCAGGTCTTCGCTTGGATCCGAACAATGCTCAAATTCGAGATAGCTTGGCTGAACTCAGAGCACAAAGAGGAATGCCAAATCCTTTTAACACTGCAGATCTTTTTGTAAAACTCAGAAATGATCCAAGAACCAGAGCATACCTTGATGATCCTGAATACATTAAACTCATTCAAGAATTAAGTACTAATCCCAGAAGTTTAAGTAACAAATTACAAGATACAAGAGTCCTTACCACCCTCAGTGTGTTGTTAGGTTTTAATTCAGGAGATATGGATGAGCCGATGGATGTGGATCCTCCCAAAGCACGGGAACCACCAAAGCCTAAGCCAGAACCGAAACCTGAAAAAAGCGAGGAAGAGAACCTTTCACCAGAGAAGCGTGAAGCACTGAAAGAGAAGGTATTAGGAAATGAAGCATACAAAAAGAAGAACTTTGAAGTAGCACTTGAACATTACAATAAGGCAGTCGAGTTGGACCCCACAGAAATAACGTTCCTCTTGAATATTGCTGCCGTGTATTTCGAACAAAAAGAATATGAAAAATGTATCGCGCAGTGCGAAAAAGCCATTGAGATTGGTCGGGAAAATCGTGCAGACTTTAAATTGATTGCCAAAGCATTTACAAGAATTGGGCATGCTTATAAAAAGTTGGAGAATTGGAAGCAAGCAAAGGTCTATTACGAGAAATCAATGTCTGAACACAGAACGCCAGAAATCAAAACATTACTATCTGACATAGACAAAATTATCAAGGAGGAAGAAAGAAAAGCATACGTTGATCCTGTAAAGGCTGAAGAGGAAAAGGAATTAGGAAATCAGAAATACAAAGACGGTGACTACGCCGCAGCCGTTAAACATTATTCTGAAGCCATTTTGAGAAATCCAGACGATCCGAAATATTACAGTAACAGAGCTGCATGTTATACAAAACTTGCGGCATTCGACTTAGGATTAAAGGATTGCGAAAAATGTGTTGAGATTGATCCGAAGTTTATCAAGGGTTGGATACGGAAGGGTAAGATATTGCAAGGGATGCAGCAGCAGGGAAAGGCCCTTTCTGCATATCAAAAGGCACTCGAATTGGATCCATCTAATGCTGAAGCTTTGGAGGGTTATCGTTCCTGCACCATGGCTGTCAGTTCAAATCCTGAAGAAGTGAGGAAGAGAGCCATGGCAGACCCTGAAGTTCAAAGCATTCTGCGAGATCCGGCGATGAGACTGATCTTGGAACAAATGCAAAGTGATCCAAAGGCCTTGCAAGAGTAAGTGAATTAATTTTTCTTCCCTAACGTCAGACTCATGATTTCTAAACAACCGCATATTTATGAAATGTATTTTTGTCTCGTTATAGCCATCTAAAGAATCCGGATATAGCGGCAAAACTTCAGAAACTCTTGGAATCGGGACTGATAGCCATTCATTGAGGTGGGGTTTATTCTCATTCGACCCTTGTATAGCCTTAGTGTATAACATTCTGTTGCCACTAAGTTCTTAATATGAAGGACAGCTTTAATTTTAGTTGGTAATACAATAATTTTCAAATTTTATTGGCATGCGAAAATACAATTGGACGAATGGTTTTTACATTTCCTCATGAGTGCTTTGTGTTGTTATCGAATACATCAAAGAATTCCAGTCAACGTTTGTCACTCTAGCATAATCGAGAACCTTCGCGAGTGCCGAGATAAGTTTGGGTTTCGTCACTGCCGCTTTTATTTCTCGATTCCTTTACGGTTTCCACGTAATGAAATGTTATAATACTGTACTTTGCAGTTATTGGTTTTGCAATGTAAGGATGTCCACTTTACAATTGTAAAACTTTAATTTACATTAAACTACATAAATTGTACCTTAAATTTAATATTGTACATTTTTTGGTTCTTATTATTAATTACTTAATTTCAAACTCTCTCCTTCCCAGAATTAATTGTACTGATGGTGCAAACCCTCTCACTTATCCTTATTAGCTAGAAACTTATCAAACTCGAGATCGTATGCTCCTCGAGAACGAAGTTCCGTTTGAGGAGAATTACAATCGATCATAACACTCATAGTAACAGGTTGTAAACTATCCAAGATTTTGAAGCTTGTTGGTAAAAACTGTGGTTGATTACTTCTACAAGAACCGACACTGTAATCGTCAGTCACTCTGCGTTTACCAAACATACATTGTCCCGTTACAGTTTTCCAAAGTGATTCGATATTTTCTTCGGTATGCCTGACTTCTTCCGAGTTTGTACTGATTCTTGACTTAATCTTCCTTTCAGTTTCCGGCATTTCCAATTGATTTGATTTTCTAGAAGTTTCTGATATATCATGTAATGTATTCGTATTTTCTGATTCAGCAAGATCGATTACTGGAATGGCTTCATTGGATTGATTTCCAATAGCAATGTTTACAAAACACACGCGTCGTGTCAGATTACGTAACTTTTTCATTTCCTGTTTCAATTCGATACCTGATGCATTGAATCCATCTTCATCTTCAAAAATAACAATTACCTCAATATTCTTTTCTGACATTTCACAAATTCTTGAGAAAAATTCATTTTTCATTGAAATATAATTAGTCATAAGAGCAAGCTCTCTTCTTCTGCGTCTATAAAAATTATTGAACTGAAAAAAAGTTTTTCATAGAAAATAAAATCTAAAAAATCTCTAAAATCTAAAAGCAGGTATGTATAATATACGTACTAAAGGTGCAGCATTTCCTGAAAGAAATACCATGGTACGAATCAGAATTACTTCAAAGGTGAATGTCTCTTCCCAAACTGTTGTAAAATGAAACCGTTTCTTCTTACTGATCATAAATGCAATTGCAAATTTCGATTCATTACGACAAGTAGAAAATTTATGAATTATATCCACTGCTGCACATCCGTGCACATACAAGCACATAAATGGAATGTTACCAGGACCTGTAAGAAAAAGTTAATAAATTCAATCAAAGCGAAACATTTAATCAGTGGAAGTATACTTACCCATATTTTTTTGAACTTCATTATCCAACTGTGTAATTTCGTACAACGGATAAATGAACATCAAAAACCAATTACCGTAGCACCCGAACGGCATCTCACACCTTGACCATCCTAACAGTCTTCCCTTAAATTAAATATTAATTGTAAACAATTTAAAAGCAGTGCCACGAGGACCAACTTACTATAGTAACTGTTCCAAACTGAAGAATCCCCGTGCTAAATATACATCTGTCTAAATGATTTGCCTCGGTCACAGGAATACGTCCGTTGGTGCTTTGCATGACTCTGTGTGAAAAATCGCTATTGCTAACTGGTTCAACATTGCACAAAAGACAGAAAATTAAACAAAAAAGGCAGTTGCAAAAGCCTGCAAGCAAGTTTTGTCAACTGTCATGTAAAAAGCTAGAAGCAACTTGACGGATCTTGAAACTTGAATAGTTGTAGATGGAGCTGATCCAATTTATGGTGTCATGCGTGGCGAAATAGTAACCGGTTTTTTCCTAAACTTGATTTTGTTAATACAAGGTCCATTGTGCAGCATTTTTGTGTTCTGAAGCACTATAGCTGTGTTCGAAAATAAGTCGAGAATGCTGAGAATGCTGAATGCTTACGTCACGATCAAATGTACGCAATAAACAGAGAGACAACTATGAGCTATGTGCTCTCGGCTCATTTTCAAATACACCTGTAGTGCTTTCTTCCTTTCCTTATGGCTGCCTTCTCCAATGAGGAGTTGTGCCATACATCTGCAGTACTCGGAAGGAAGCAAAAACGCTTCCACGAGCGATGAGGAGGGAGATGGCGAATGAGCTGATTTTCATGGTCCAAGTTTTATTTTGACGTTGACGCGCCACATGGGCGGAATACAGCGGATCCGTGCTTCTCACGGAGATCACGAATATCATGCGTAGTATTATTATATATACGCGACCAATCAAAAACGTGAAACTGGTTCGAGGGTCCTCCGCTCATGTAGCGCGACGACGCCGAAATAAAGCTTGAACCATGAAAATAGAGATCCTTCCTTCCTTTCCTTATGGCTGACTCATCCAATTAGGAGACGTACCAACATGAAAACAGAGATAAGTAGGGAGATGCACAACGCCAGAGAAGAGTAGGGAGACCTACAACACTACGATATTAGACGATACCAAAATCATGGCGCTGAATCGTAGCGATGAGTCTGCAAGTAGGATCTTGTGATCAGCGTCTCCGTCGACAATGCGAATCCCGTCGTAGCTGAGCTAATCGTGAACACGAACGCGTAGCTTGTCGGGCAGAGGTTCTCCGTTTCTCATTGCTGGTTCTCAAAGCAACCCTTAGAACGAGACCGGGAAATATAGAACTTCTCAAAAACTATCGAAAAAGTGTATTGTTGAAACATTTTAAAGAAATTTTTAAGAAAGTGCGGTGCAACTTGATACCCGTGTAGTACCTCAATTTTTGGTAAATATTATTGGATCTTGATTTACTTTCAAAATTTATTCTATACTACTATAACTATAAATTGTAGGATATCAAAAATAAATTATGTTCAAATTGAAATATTAATAAATTAGGTGTTTGGAACATTAAGATAATTAATTAAATTAATAAAGCAAAATATTAACACTTAAGAATCGGAAGTTCTGGCCAAGAAGTCTTGGAAGTTGCCCAAAATTGTGTGTGCGCAAATACGTCGCACAGGACTCGGCGAGTGGGAGCAGACGGAGAGTGGGGGGAGCGCTCGAGGCAGTACCCGGACTCGGAGAGCTCATTCTTCCTCGAGCCGGTCTCCTATACTGGTCTCTTGGAAACACCCGTCATATCCATTTCCAAACTTCTTCTATTTCTTTATTTATTTCGTCTTTACTTCCTTATTTCTTTATTTATTTATTTCTTTCTTTACTTTTATACCCTCATTTCTTACTTTTTTACTTTTTAACTTTTTAACTTCTATCTTCCTTTATAACTTCTCGTTTCACTTTGTTCTCTTCCTCTTTACATTGTGCTTGTTTTACTTTTCCTATTCCTTTGGTCGGGTCGAGCATATTTATTCGAGTAGTGATATAAGAGTAGTCACCCTGTTAGTGAAGCTAGACGT
>JAYRCB010000282.1:0-24369 GCA_036026315.1 Trachelus stipa
TATATTCTCGTTTTCAATTTTTCAAACTTCACTTCGCCGTATAAGAATAACGTTTTTACCGAACCGGTCCTTTAATCTCATCTCCTGGTTCAACGAGACGAGGACGATCCACCTTATTTCTCAAGTTTCCCTTGTTTCTTTCTGTTTCGCGTTTTCCGAGCATCGGTATAGCATTGCCCCCTACCACCCCCTCCCGGGTATCCACCTCTTATGCAATTGAAGAATTCAATTTCGCCTCCGACTGTCTTTCGCTCTGGAATTTCTCCCGTCCGGCAAAAGAAGTATAGAAATAGCTGGAACGTAAAAACCGCTCGGATAACACAGGGCGGCCATTTTCCTCATGGCTACTGTCACTTCACTCGAGCTGCCACGTCTAATCTTACTCTCCTTTCGCTTGCTGGCTGATAACAGTGATAATCTCAAAGTGGCTCCAATTCCGCAGCAGAAGAGCCTGCGAGCGTTATACGACAGCGAGAGCAGCAAGACGTCGCTGTTGTTGCGACTCTTCCGGGCGGATGAAGTTTCGCCTCTTCGCTGAATATACGATAACAAGGAGACTCCTTGTTCCGCGTGTTATTTCATTACTGGTAGTGCCGTATAACGGGTGACCTTTTACGAAAGGTATTGCGCGTCGTTCTTTCACGTGGGCTCTATAAACTGTCGGATAAAATACAGACGATAAACATTGAATTTTCGAGAAAGATAAGTTTGGCTACGAGGATCGCCAAAACAGAGACGATATACGAGTGGGGACGTTAAACTTTGTGGAAACGAATAATTTTCAAAATCTCCGCTCTACGTGACCCGAAATACCGTGACGCGGGATACGCGTACGTTCGGTACGTATGTGTAGATATGGCGCACGGGTAACATATATATCAATCTAAGAGTAAAGTTATGACAGGAAGTTAACTCGGCCGTATTCTCTGTAATCAAGATGAATCTGCACACCTGAGCTGGTGCGAGCCTATCTAGTGAGTCGGTGGGATTACTCGCTGGTTAATCGGTCAGGGCTGATGAGCATCGGATTAGGTCCGATTGGTTCGTAGTCGTTTGTGATAAGGCGAATTTTTGTAAATTGGGGGGAGGTGGGGAGGGGGGAGGGCAAGACTCGAAAGGGAGAGAGACGGCGCCATCCTAACTCTTAGTTTTTACTAGTGATAGGTATATAGATATACTGTGCGTGTGTGTGCGTATATATATATATATGGAGGTGCCTGTAGGATTTTCAACGTTCTAAAAGTTTGATAAATTTATCCTGGATTTAAAGTGCCTCTTTGGTAAAGTATCTTTAAAGTAACTTCGGTTCCCGATAGATTTCGTGTTCGTTGATCATTCATGATTTTATCGAAAGAGAGAGGGAGGTCATTGATTCGATAAATAAATTTTAAGATTTTCTTTTTTACTCGTACCCACGTAAATCTTTGAGTAAATCTGTATACGTATATTTCGACTTTGAGAACTCAGTTCTGAACGCCCCTTTAAATTGCACTTTCATAACGAACATTCGTTCGAGTCCGCGGAGGCTCTGACGGTAGCTCGCAAAAATGTTATTTCTCTTTAAATTCCGAAAAAAAATATAAACCTCAATCTCCCGGGACTTACGACTTCTTTATACTCGTTCACGTAATTTTCTTTCAAGGCAGAAATCCTCGATAATCGATCTTTATCTTTTGAGGTTATCTTTGGAGATAAACCATATTCCGCGTTGGAATCGCGAAGCTAAACCAGATAACGTAAACTACTCGAAGATCTTTAAGTACGCCAATAACCGTTAAGTTCAGCAATGTCTAATGAGCTTCAGAGAATTACTAATTAAAGCGCAGTCAGTCTTCAAGATGTCGTCGTCCTTTATCGTACAGTTTCTATACGTACGACTGTTTAACGATTAACCGTAACCATTATGTGTCTTGACGATCGAGATCCTTGAAAATGCATCCGTCTCCTCCCGTTTCAACGACCCGATAACATCAGGTCGTGTATGTACACAGGTAGCCGATAAGAGAGAATGAAATTACGAACAGTAAATCGAAGAAATACACACACACACACACACATATATATATATATGTATATGCGATAATCACATATTCTCCAGAGATATCATCAAACTTACGATCCTTTGGATGCTGAATTCCTAATTATTCAAACGGTTTACCTGTACGTGCTTGGAGTCGTTGAGGCGTCGCGACGTCAGTACCAAAGTTCTATATATACGTATATATAGCATAGTACTTGCGTACTATAAGCGGAATAAAGCAGGGATTTTGCTTTACGTTTCGGTGCTATCTGAAAATTCAATTTTATGCAAAAAGATGGAAAGGTCGAGGTAGATGGCCGAGAGGAGGAGGGGAGGGGGGGGGGGTTATAGGGGAACAAGTGTCGAAGATACCTGTAAAATTCTGAATATCGAAATTCGTCTCTGGGAGCGTGGAGTAAGATTTATTGTTACCTAAGCGGGATAAGATAAAAGTAAATCTAAATATGTAAAATAATACCAAACGAATATCGATCGATTTTCGGGTTAATATTGTATTAATTGATTGGGGAAAAAACTGACATTGATTAATGGATTCTCCACAATTTTTATTATTCTGTCCACAGTCGTATATATGGTTGGCTCATATTTTCCCTGTATTGGAAAATACTGATACTCCGTTTCATGCTCGTGCAAATTGAATTTGCGAAAAAGCCCGCGAATTTTGAATTAGTCCAAATACTCCGGGTGCTTGACGTTCCCTGAGCGTTCGGTATTTAGAATATTGAACCTTTGTTATATGGGATATTTGACTGAAGTACCAACCATACTTTGTCGGTCCGTTCTTCGTCATTTAATTTTGCGAATTCCATTGGCAATACCATTCGCTATGCTAAAGGTCGTGCGATGTAATTTTTTAATCAATTTCGAGCTGCCGATCGATCGACTTGTAGTGAGATATCAGTAAGTTTTTTTATTATCATTTTCATTTGCGTTGATAACGGGCGAGTGGTAACAAAGATCGCTAGTAGAAAGGGGTTGTTTCTTGAACGAGTGAGGTAAACGGGAATCTTAAGGTAGGAGGGTAGTTTCATTCTCGGAGGGGTAGTTTGGATTCCGATGACTCGTCGGATAGTAGGATGACAGGAGAAATTTCGTGATAATAAAGATGAGTGTTTATATAGGGGGAAATTTTGTAGTGAGGTGGGGGAAAGGGTGAGAGGGTTGGAAAATAAAGAAAAGCACGAAAGCTTTGAGGGAAAATGAATTATTATTTAGTAGCTTTGATAAGCAAGCTACAATAATATAAGAGTTATGTTCACCGCGAAGGAGAGGCTTTTATCACGTGGCGGTAAGGGTTGTGTGTACCGAGAAGGGATGAAAGGACTCGAGGGAGTCGACGGATCTCCGAATTATTTTTCAGATCAATAAAATAAGTTAAGGAAGCTGCGTCATCGAGTTTGCGATATCAATGTATACGTAGAGATGATATTCTAAGGGATGAAATGTATTCCAGGCAGCATCCCAGTATCTCGAGTATCTTTCGATGTAAACTCAAATGACACGTAAGCGAGAGATGGTGACTTTATTTCTCACCAGGAATAGATATAGTTATATTTCTTAAGGAAATATAAAGTCGGGATAAATTTCTCGGTACTGGGGAGGAAAGTTTTTCGAAAAATTTTTCAAAAATCAGCCAAACTTTAAGTTCACCTAAATTGGTTACCTCGTGCTGAAATTTTTATCGAACGGATTTCTTATTGGGATCTTGGTCTTGCGTCTTTCTGGTTATGCTAACTTTTCACCTTTTTTTTTTCTTTCTTCACCTTTCCGGTCCAGCAAGACGCGAGCTTCGTGAAGCGCCAAAGGGGAAATGGAGATAGACGGGAAACGTGGAAAAGGCAACTTTGAAATCTTTTCAAATAGTCTAATCGAAATTGGCAGACGAACTTGAGATTTCAAGAAAAAGTTACATTCTCGTATATCACGTGTGCGAAAGCTCTTTACTTTGCAGCGAGAAAAGCGTCCGGTATTGCTTCGTGCCTTTTCTTTTTTTTTTCCCTTTCTCATTCTTTCTCTACTTCGTTCGGTTACTTTCTGATATGAGGGTTTTAAATCTTTTCTACGTTTCTTCCTGACATTCAATTCTCCCCTTCGGACGAAATCCTCGAATTTTTCGGAGAATACAAATAAATGCTCGATTTCTCGAAAAAATGTTGCAAGCGAGGATCAATTTTGAAAAAAAATGAATATTTTTTAACGATACTTTTATACCGGCGACTAATACGTTCGAGGATCCTCATAAATCAGTGAATAATCGTTGGTCGATAAAGTCTGGAAGAATTTTTTTATTTTTGAACACGAAATATTCGCATCGCAGTACATAAATTTATTTGGAAAATTGACAGTATGGCGGCACTAGTAAAATATGAGGGCAAAGCACTTCTGAGTTCCCTGTCCGCTGATTTATGTTACTTTTCACTTTTACTTGCTGGTTCTCCCGTTTCCCGTGCCCTTTCACCTTCGACCCTTCGACCTCTTCCTCCATTCCTTATCGTCGCACTTATTCCTACCAGCGTTTCTCTGCACCCTTAATATCTATTCGCAAATGTATATATATACTATGTATATATATATGTAAACATGCAATGCCCATTTACAACGTTACATGGCCTATCGATGCGATTACCTATTTCTCTCTACACATATGAAGACATTAATATATAGGTATACAATGTATGACCCCCACAGGGTTAAGATTTATTACTGGCTATTACGTCTATAAAAATATTAATTCAAAATAATAATTCTGAATATATGAATTAGCAAGTGCGAGTGATAAGACGTCTCGTACTAGCTCTATATACATATATACATGCATATATTATACTACTTGCTCCTAATGCTCGAGTAAATTTGATTTTCCAGTTTGCTTTCCGCAAAATCAAATTTCATGGTGACTCGACCGCGAGACACTGGTTACAGTTGCGTAAAGGCAACCTACAAGTTCAAAATCTGGTTAATTTTGTGCGAGGCAAATATTGTTAAGTGAATCATGGAAAATCGAGCCTCGAAAGATTTCCAGTGATTTTCAAAATCAGTGAGATTCATTTTCATTTATATTCCATATCCAGTACGCTATGGAGTGAAAAACAAATTTCGGTCTTTTCATAGCAAGAAACAAAAAAAATGGTAAAGATACTTTTGAACGGTCGAATGAAGATTAATGATCTTTGATAATTCGAAAATTTCGCAATTCTTTTCAAATACGATAAAAATGTTTCCAGCAAAATAAATCCAAAGTCGGTCGATCGGATTTCAAATTTAAAATGCCTAAACCAAGTGTTCCTGCAATTCGAAGGAATCGCGTGACACCTGTCAAATTGGATTGGTGTTTTACATCCATAAAATAAAAGCAACCCCGGACTTTTCTACCGTTTTCAAATATCACCCTTGTCGTACTGAAAAGCACGCATTCCTCTCCGAAGATACCAATTTCACCGAGTTACCGTCATACTCGAGAAAATAAGAAAAGACAAAGCAATGTAAATTTATGCTCGTTTCAAGTATCTGCGCGATAAGAGAGAAAACTGTTAAAAATATCAGACAAGATAAAATATAATTGTATCCCAGTGATATCGCGGTCTCAACCCCAGTATAAAAAAGCTGTCAAAAATAACATCGTACGACCCAATAATAAATAGCACGAGTCTAGTCCAACTTATGTCCCCGTAATAAAATAACGTTAAAATCCGTGTTGAAAAAAAAACAGAAAAAAACTATGGTAATCAACAGAGCCTAAAGCCCTCGTGAAATAAACACGCGAATAAAAGCCAGAAGGACTTTTTTGCAGTCGCAAACGACCGTCAAGTAGGAGAATTTAAAGTGCAGCCAGTGCATTGCCTTTTCAATGGCAGTGCAAGTGACAGCGGTGCACTGTTGATTTACGAGTGCATTACAAAAAAGTGTGGAGCCTCGAAAGCTGCAGTAATGCCTTTTGACTCATCCGACTGCAGCATCGGATTCGGTGCACGCAAGATGCACCGGAATGCAGTTTAACTATGTAGATACAAGAGAAAATATCATGTATCTTTTAACGCATATGCATGTACCTACATACGAGCATCCATGAAGTCGACGTAACGTTTCATAAAAATATATTGGAATTTGGTACTGGTTAATAGAAGCAGCAGGTAAGAAATTCCAAAATCACCTCGAAATCTCTGTTAATTCAAATTTCTTCCGAGATCCCAGATCGATTTACTAATTTCATTATTCCCCGCGTCCCAAGCAACGTCAATTACGATTTGACCCACTAATCCCTAAATTTCACGAACATAGTGACTATTAGAAAGTCACCAGAATCTAATCTTCTCGAGAGCAGCTTATAAGCCACGTCTTCGATTATTCGCACTGCGCCTCCCTTCCGATTTTAGAGAAGACCGAACCACGTGTTATGCTCCCCTTTGAGTTTCGCGCGAACCGTCAGGATTCGATTAAATAAATAATCCATCGAATTGTAGGTCGATCCGCGAATGTTTTTATCGTTGCCTTAAACAAGGTTTAGGATCGCCTGTAGACGCAATACAAAGGAAGTACAAAATATTGACTGCGCACACTGTTTCATTTGAAGCTGGCTCTGATGGACATCCGGCAGAGTAAATAAGTAAACAAAGCCACGTGTTAAAGTTTCATTCTGTCATCCGCAATGCTTTGTCTTCGCATTATACGCTGTACCGTAGAATATTTAATACACAGTAGGTAAAAGAGTACGTATTTTTTTTGACAGATCCAAACCACTCAATCTCTTCAAAGCGACACGTGCCACTGAATGTAATTTAGTTTTTGCGTCATTTCATGTAGCCACGTGCGATTTGTTTACGAATTCATTGCTGACTGTCAAGCAAAAAAATGCATTAAAGTCTCAAACAGACTGTACGTATGGATACGATATATAAAAATAAAAAAAAATGTAAATGGCTGCAGATGCTTTCGTTCGCTATCGATAACGAAGGCTGCTAACGCGAATGGAAGTTTTAATTTAAGAGTAATTAAAAGTCACGTGGCCACGTTATATGCACACTATGCATATATATAATGTTATGTCCCTATATCTGTTAGAATACTCTACAAGAGTATAATGCCATTCGCTAATTATAGTCATCGAAATATCTCGTGCAGCCGTCGCGGCCATTAATTGCATAGCATAATTGCGCTTTCCATAACGATCGCCCACTCTGTCCCCAGAATCGGTAATTGCAATTCCCGCCTTAAGAAGACTCGCTCCCACGGAATTTCCCCTAAGAACCACATTTTACAGTCTCCGCCGTAGCGTTGAGAGGCATCATTTTTCAATTACCTGTGGTCTTTGCCAATATCAATTATCATTTACACGATTAATTATCATTAATCGAGAAGCTGCGTGTAATGATACCGTGTTGATGGTTCGCGCAGCGATACGAAAAAAAAGGAAAATCACAATCGAACCAATTGTCAACTAACTAAAAATCAACGTAGCGGCCATGAATTTTGAAAATAACGAAGCCAGATTTTGTCGAGATGTAACTATCCTTGCGAAAATGGAGGAATTGACCAAAAATTTTCCTACATCAACGGAAAATGATTTTCCATTAAAAAAAACTCATAACGTGTTATATCTCGAAATTAAATGAATATAAAAAAAAGTTATTTAAATGAAAAATCGACCCCCCTCGAAACCATAAAACTTTTGTCCCAAACTTTTCCCCGCATCTTCATTAGTAACTTAAACAACCTAGGTGTGGACTTTCGGGTGAAACACCCTGTATATATCGAGCAATTAATTAGATCGGCAAGTATCGAGAACGAATGGGACAATCTCTGCTGGATGTAATTCGGCAGGTGCGCTGTTGATAAATTAAAGGCGTCCCGCGTTATGAGAGGACAGAGAGCGGGAAGATAGGGTGAATTTATATTCGGACAAAATCGAAATTTTATCGAACAATTTTCTTATAGAGCTTCGGAAAAGGAGTAAGAAATATCATGTCCACGAAGAAGGAAGTTCCTATCGAGGGGGGTTCTCTTGGGCAGAGGGTGGCCGTCGGGGAGGATCAAGTGTAAAGCATGATAAAAAAGAATCTATACGGACGTATATATAAATATGTAATTACTTGGTGAATTATACGGAACAGAAGGTTTCAAAGATAATCTTAAGGTTTGTTTCTATTTACTCTGGAGCCAGGAACTTGGACGATTCTCGCAGGAGATAAACTCGAGCCGCGGGCGAGCCACGATTTTCTTTACATTTTTCTTTCTCCCTTCAACTTTGCTCGGAAACTTGTGCGAGAAAACTTTAGCGGAATGTTTGCGAAGGCCAAAACTATATGGCGATATATACAGATATGCCATGTATCCATCCTTCTCGCTGTAAAGTGAGGTGTGTGTGTGTATATATATATATATGTGTGTACAGGGTTATTCACGGTAAACGCACCAGCTGAAATTGGCCGTGAATGGGCGATTTCGTGAATCAGAGCAGGGTGGCATTATTAAAGAAAAGAAAGTTAACGTTATAACGTTTTTAAGATCATGAATTTCACATTGTTTATTTTCTTTAACGAGGCCACACTGCCTCGTTTAACTTCAATAACTTCAATCGCGTCCAACTTCAGCTGGTGCGTTTGCCGTGAATAACCCTTTACATGTGTATAGATATAGGGTTATTCAGGCCAAATTCACCGGATAAAGCTAGCCTGTTTATTTGATTTCTATGACACAACCACCTACTCTGTGTCACGTTTACCGAATAACCCTGTATATATATCGTACTAACAATTTGGAGTTGGTTATTATTATCAGTAGAAATGTTCAGAGTGAAAGTGTCATTGGACCTTTTTTCATGCACGAGAAACAAACAGAAACCCCTACTGGTGTTCGTGCTTTGCCTTTCCGTAAATCCAAATTGCGTAATCCAGCTTCTACCTCAGTCAAAAAGGTTAGAAACAGTCGTTAAATCCTTAAAATTTCGACATTTCCAAAAACACGTTTTCTCGTTCGCCACAGCACTATCAAAGTTTCCCATTACACGTTTCACCGTCCTATTTTTTTTTTTAATGCCCACCTCAATCACGAGACTCGGTCGTTATGGCGGGTTTACACGATACCTGCACAGTTCGATAAATTTTGAAGCTTTAATGGAAAACGCAGAATCGTTAGAAGCACGTTTATTCCTATTTGAGGATTAATCGGTCCGGCTATACCGTTCATGGAGTATAAATGAGAAGCGTAGAATGGGGGAGAGGGGGGGGGGGGTTCAGTCAGGGAAATAGACTAGTGTGAACGAAGGGGTACGGAGAAGGGAGGAGGCGCAATTCGATCGAGCCTTCTCTTTACATTGAAAACAAGCCCGAATCGCGTAAAGCACTCAACCTCATGAGCATTCATCGAAAAAAGATTTTTATTTTGATTTGCAGCAGCGAGCGGCAATAAATCGTTACGACTGATTCTCAAATGCGAATTCGAATCGATTCGAATTTTATGCACGCATTGAATATAACTATTGGTAAATTCAGGGTGGATTCCCTTGATTATGGTAGGTCCTGCCAATTTTTTTTTACCTAAGGTCCTAAGGATATATTATTCCTAAGGTGTACCAATCGCAAAAATGTATTAGATAAATTTTCCAACCGATCGATAACAGTAAATATATCTATAGCGTGTATCAGGTTTGACTAATCCCACGTGCATTTTACACAACACTATGTCATTGCAACGTGATGCCAAAGTATCGAATAAAAGGCAATAGCCATAGTTTATACGACAGTATGGGTAACGTGTTGCGTCCAGAGATGAAATACAATCGGATCATACGTGGCTCTGAACGAAATATCCTGTACTCGTTGATTCTTGAAATAAATGTGTGAACAAATTTTTCACTGCGTACGCGGTCGATAAAACAGGCGAATCGAATGTTGGAATAAAAAGCGTTCTGACTTACCGACGATGGTAATCAGAATCAGAAGGCTGAGGATGGTTGCGATGACGATCATAATGACGACATCATGTTCGGATCCTGGATGAATGGGACTTGATGGATTCCAGGTAGAATTTTCAGTGCCATTTATGGCAGCCTCCTGTTCCGCTGTACCGTTCCAATTGGATCCTAGTGACGTAAGCGGCAGACTTGAATTTGGTGCGGTGCCACGTACTGCCATTCCCCATGTCCACCATAGTCTCTCTCCACCCATTACTGATTCAATTAATAAAGATCTTAGAAATTTCTACGACGATGTCATTATTATTATTTAATTCGATACATTTTTTTTTTATATATATTCTTACCTGGACTAAACTCGATCAGCGCATCACGTATTTTCCTCCTATAAGCCCAGCATCACGTGATCGATGCAATGGACGTTTCAAACTTTCTGTCTGGCATCTGAAATTGAAAAATGAACGACAATAAATTTTCGATTTATCATATGGAACATTCATTATATACAATATCGTACGTGACCACGTACTACGGGTGGGAGAATATTTGAGCTTATCGGTTTCGGTGTACGGGTAGTGATGATGGCAGAGAGTGGGGATATCGTAAAGGCGGTTTTCATGCGATAAAAAAATATCCTACGCAATTCGCTATCTGAAATAGCGTATCGAAATACGCGTACGAGCGACGACGGACAATCGTCTGATCTTGTGCGTGGGTCTTCTGCTTCCTTTACTATTTGTATTCCTGTATTTCCATGTAATTTGGCTAAATAAAAAATAAATTGTGCAACTCACAGATTTTCGATGTTCCATCAACTCTTCCCCCCTCCCCAACTTATCCCATTTCGCGAATCCAATATCATTCTGCAAACTTCTGCTGTGCCATTACCGTTGCTTTTGCTGCTGCGGATGTTGCTCCGTTACTCTTGCACGAATAATCGAACGCCTACGGCGAGATTTTTTTTTCCGTACAGTGGCAGCCATTTTCACGTCTTTGCCATTACTCGGGTATGGATATAGGATTACCAGGCTGGGCAAATTCGCAAAAGATAAACACGAGCATACGTCTAGGAAAATATATTTTTTTCATGCTAATATTCTTCTGAAAGCTTTCAAGACTTTTTTTTTCTTCTTCCATCTAGTCGCCCCATATTTTTCTATATCCATCGATAGTCTATGGATTTTCCCATCTACAAGTTTTTACCCTCTTTGCAAATTTTCCACACGCTAGACATCACGGACGACTAGTCGAGTCTATATTTATAATCTATGCAATAGTTTAGAAAAGACAGATTCTTCAGCTGCTAATCAGTCATTTATTTGAATATTAATTAAAAATTACGTATGCCCTTATCTATATGCTAACCGAGTCACTCGGCTTTGGAAAGAAAAGACTGTAAAATCAAAATACTCAAATATACCAATGAATAAATAAATAAAATAAATACTAAAAAAATTGAGGGTCAATTTTTAAGTAACGACAAATCGGTTTAGTTAACCATATAGAAAGAGTGAAAAATACTCGTTCTATTTCATAGGACGAAAACGTGACTCTTACGTGGTCGAGAAATCAGTGTCATCGTAACGGGGTCGTGAAATTGGTTAAAGCAATGTCAAGAATTCCTATTTTCCCTTAAACAATAACCATTATAAACGTGCTCAATGATGCTTTATATGAATTTCCCTGAGACCCCCCCCTTCCACGAACAAATATGGGGTAAGCCGCTTTCCCCGATCTTTAGTTTTCTGCGGTTCCACCTGACTGTACTCCATAGTCATTCAACCCTTCGCCATTAACCCTTGATCCGCAAGCTTGACTCAACATCCGAGCAGCCGCCGAAGGCCAATACGAAACTGCCAAATACTCGGCCCTTTATCAAAACCATACCTTCGGTCCCTCGTAAATTCCATTTTTTTTTTTTTTTTTATTATCTCGCCTCTATTTCATCAGGCGCGTTATGCGAAAACCACCCTATCATCCTTCATCTCAAACCGAATCCCAACCGCCCAGAACTACGGAAACGCGCTGCAATTTTATTCAAAGCTTATCCAATATCCACATATATCTACACCTCTCTTGTCTCCCTGATCGACGGCAAATAGCTTCGATCCTCTTTAAAATTTGAAAAATTCTAAATTCGATTCTCCTTGAATCTCCTGTGAGAAGTAAAAGATCGCACGGAGGATCTTCGTTCTACTCTTACTTACGATAGCAAAGAAATCCTATGGAACATTGCACTAAACCTTTATCAAATATCATTGTCAACCTTCGAACAGTCAATCCGCACGAGTGCGTCGATTCAAAATTGACTTTAATTAAAAATTCAATTTCGTGGCAATTTATTTTTTACAAAATGTATATACTATGTATTAGCTAAATAAATAAATATCAGAAAGCCTTGTAACGAAGACCAATGACTCTATTCGTTCAATGTCCAATCCGTCGATAGCCAATCAATCCTCTGCTTCTAGGCAGTTCAATTGAATCTAGCCAATTGAAGGGGTAAGAATATCTGCTGATTTGCATTTAATCAGACATTGGCTATCAGACTGATAAGAAGGATCGGATACGTCACGGATTTAAAGAAAAAAGTATTTTCGCGATCCTACAAACCATCTATATGCTTGTTACAAGTGATCGATAGAAAAATGACAAGTATCAATGACTACTGATTCTACCGATGGAAATTTCAATGACGATACTAATTCCCTAATTAAAGTTTTCGAGAGAGCTTTCATATAGTTTCAAAAGTCCCATAATGAACCACGCACAAAGCGACTACTCGTGTGCGAGTATAATGAACATAAAGAGATATTGATTCTATCAATAATCTATAATTAAATTATTATATCTTCTTAATTAACGCTTCCCACTGATATATCTACAACATTAGAAAGGTCGAGCTTTTATAATATACATTTATGTAATTATTTTTTAACATGCTTTCGCGTCGATTACTCTTCGATCCCCTGATTTCCCTGTGACGTAATTCTTTCAATTGATCCGTCGCTTCGCTGCGAGCTAACAGAAAATCCATTCAAGCTCAAAAATTGATATCATCGATTCGATATACGACATTGAATATTATCGGGCAATATAATAAAATATAAAGCACCCTAGGCGGATGTCAACGAATATCTCTATGTTACGTTCGCAAGGTTACATTTAGGCTAGGGAAGCATACAACTTTTTTATCAGATATCGCCTGTCTGCTTAGTGTCAGAATCAGGGTCATAGTAACTCATCGTTATCATACGTACCCAACATTTAATTATGATTATGAAGTGATGCAGTATAAGTTATTAAAGGAAAAAGAAAAAAAAATAACACAGCTTAGCCCTTAAGCAAGATATATGATAATGTTAAATAACATAAGTCTGTGACAGTATTTACGATTCTATTAATACGAGGGATCTTACTTGGATGATCAGCTGTTTTCAACTCCTGTTTCCAAGACCTACGTACAGTTGTGCCGTCCGCGAACGAATGAGGGCGAGTAAGTTGTTACAAAATGCTTCGGTTAATAACATTGGTAAAAAGAAGCGAGTTTGACGGAGCTAGCGCCGCCAACGGCAAATGCAATAACTAACAGAAATAGCAATAGTACAGCCAGTCTTACGGGAATTCCACAGTGGGATACATCAACGGGAAATAACGTTGGGAAGTTAAATAATCCAAAGGAGATGATAGTGTAATCTCAGTTTACGCTCGCACGTACTCCCTAAAGGGGATGATAGTCGGTTAAGAGAATAAGAAGGAATTCCGCAGTCGATGCGTCGGTTTCTTACAGGATTGTACCAACTACGCGTGCTGAATATTCAATTTGGTGATTGCAGAAAAGAGTAATCGATATTTTTCTTATAAAAATTAAATATTCCCACGTTAAAAGGAATTCCTATTATCAATCGTAATAAATGAGCCTATCTACTGCAATTGGTAGTTGGAGTATGAAACATTTTTAAGGCACATTCGTCGTTGCGAGAACATTTTTCTTTTTAACGAGTTTTTCCTATAACCGACGTATAAACCGATATGAGTTTATCGTTCTTTTCGAATCTCTTTGTTAGACTTATCATTGCGCTTTATCTGTCCCAATAGAAGTCAGTGTCGACTCGATTTTACTCACCGAAATTCTACAAGCAGTTAATATCGCACGTTGTTACAGGGAGGACATTTTTTTTAGGGTAAAACAAATGGTACGTCTGTCATGACATAATTGGTACTTGCGTCAATTAACTCGCAGTTACGAGCAAGTACGGAAAAAAATGTAAGTTGGACATAATTTTTTCTTTTCTTCACTTTTTTACCCCCCCTAAATTTTACGACAAACAAACTCATCCAATTTTGATTGCAGATTGCAATGCTAAGATACGTCTGCCCTATATATTTATACGTGAAGGGTTGTAGTGACGAGGGTCGAATCGAGATGAACGAAGCACGGGGTGAGAGTGGAAAGAGGGTGCGAATAAAGTAGGGTGTAGAAGATGAAATAACCTATCTTGAGGGGAAAAAACCTCAGAAACGGGAAAAGGAAATCTCTGAAAGCTTTGACTTCGCTTTAGAAAAAGAAAAAGTTTTCCAGGCTCGCAATTGATTTCAGTAATTTTTAAGTTCACGATCCGCACACGGGGAGGTTAAAGTGCGTGAACTTCGTCAAAGACAAATTTTCCGTAGATTTTACCCTGACTAATAGCACCCACCCCTTATACGTTTCCCTGACCCCTGACCATTTCGACGAAACGTCATCACCCTCTGTGTAAAAAAAAAAATGTCCCAACATTATTCAACCCCTTTTCGAATTCCCGTCAAAGAGTCACCCAAGGATGTTTGTCTCGATTTTATCGCTGCTTATCGGATACAAAACATCAATTTTTCTTCCGCGCATACTGAAAAGCAAACTCGGCACCGCGATGGTTGTACATCTTGCAATTACATGATCAAAAATTTTTACTGGTACCCGCGAAAATTAAAAATCCAGAAACTATCTTAGATCCGTCTTCAAATTATGCTGCTTATACTTCGTTACGGACTACCTGAATTCGCATGATTATTCGGAAAAATGTCTTAATCATAAACAGCACAAGGAAAAGATCTCACAGCAGCAACACGTAGTTAATCGCGTGTCTTATGTCGCGTGCATGTCATGGTTATTAAATTTCATCGTGTACGATTCTCGTCTATAGACAGTGTATATATATTTTTATCCGCATATAAGTATATAAAAATTTCTCGCTCTGTCACAGAATATACTATATGACTTTTATAGAGTAGTCGTACACATATGACTTTAAATGCCTAATCAAAGGGCATATATACATACATATATGTTGCCACGTAAATCAATTGTCACGTATACACGGAGTACTTAAAATAAACGCATGCTCTATCTCTATCGCAACCCTTTAACAAATTTAATAGAGAACATGTTGAACCGACAGTCGCGATATTCTAGATACATGTAATAAACAAGGCGCGTCCTATAATTCGCTCATCCCTTCCCCCTGATCCCAGATCCAGGACGATCTGCGAATTTAACAAAGACTAAGATCTAGCATCTATAATCTTCATTATCTCTTCGAGCGAATTAATTATATCTAAAATTAACAAATTTTTGTAATATCCATCTGGCATAAAGAATTTCAAATTACAAATTTCATACTTCGTTTCTGAAACAGGATACAGAACATCGTCGTCTACGTGGATAATTTGAAAAATGGCTACGATGACATTGCTTCTCTATAACTTTGTGAATTTTATTTTATAGGTTAAACTTATGTTTAGCGCAAGGGCGTCTGCTCGCTAGGAATTGCAAATTTACCTCGAGCCTTTAATTATTCATAGTCGCCAGCGGAATTCTTTGGCAGTTCAAGGAAGAAAGTATTAAGCGTTACGAGAACCTCCCCTTCCCACTTCCATATTGGGTTGGTAGTTCACTTCCGGTACCATGAAAATGGTAATGCTGATAAATAATTTAATCGTTTAGTCCATACGATAGCATTGACCTTCTTCGGCGATACTTTCCCACGGTTATCGTCCTCTTCTTATCCCACGGGACACCTAGTATCAGTGGGGACAGAAGTTTGTGTTAAAGATAGGGAAAATAAAAAAGAAGATAAATAAAGGACTCCTACCACATTCGTCCTGAAAACTTTGCCGGATGTCTCCGTAAGGAAAAATGAAAGGACAGGTGAAAGTCTTCCTTATATATGTATATAAGAATAACACGCAGGTCCTGCAAGATACGGGATAGCCCAAGGAAAAGGAAAGGATAAATGAAATATTCTGCTCACGCTGTCTCGTATTAGTTGGCAGTGCGCGTGACTCCTGGAAGTTACTGGGATCCAGCAGCATCTTCTGCTTCTGTACTTCGATGCTCCTCTCTACGCTTTGCGTCCTTCGGATTCTCATTGGAACGTGTTCACATACGTCACATCCCGTCTGCCGGCAAAAGTTCGCTGATTGCCCATGGGTCTGGCCCAGCGCCCACTTTTTCACATAAATCCCAGAGTCTCTATGAATATAGAATTTATTTAAATTAAAGTAATAAGCTCAGTCGATAAGTGAAGTCTCTACATTTGTTTTCCTCAAAATGCCGTATTTGATATTAGTGGAATTTGGAAAATTTTCATAAACACCTAGACGAGAGAATTTTTATTAAATTCGAGCCTGGTATCGAAGTCTCGTCTATTTTTACTCTGCCTAAATCTCTTAAAGGTTTCTTTCTCTTTCTCCTTCGCAGGATAAGACACCGAAGGGCGAAGGCGAAACAGCGAGAAGGAATAAGAGATTGAGAATGAGATTGAAATTTGACGAACTATGAAAGCCAATGAAGTAGCGGGCCAGACGCTTTTATCAAGTTTTAAAAGGATTTTACATGGACGCCTAACGCCGCGACGCTCCTCGTCGTCGTCTAGTGACTTTTAAATATTCTAGTAACTATTCTGCGCGGTAACCACCACCAGCAGACCGTGTGTCGCTTTCTTGCCACGTGAACTCCTATGAATGAGTAGGGAAAATGGTTAAGAGCTCTGGGATCTATAGAAGATCCAGGAGAGATCTATGGAAGATCCGGAAAATGGTACTACAGAATTTTTCCAACGAAAATTCTCATTCTCATACATCTATTATTGATCTCTTCTCCAGTCATTCGTATTTTTCGACTGCATCGCTCTTCTCTGAAATTTCGTGAGCAGCATCCCTTCGAGAAATGCACCAGTTTCAGAAATCGTGAGATAAATCATCTCGCGTAAAATTTTAACAAGATCACAGTAATCTCATGTCCAGACCAGCGAAGTGGAACGAGGACAGTCACACGTAAGAGAGATAAGAAACTCGAGATAATCGAAATACGTTTAGGAGAGAAACTCACCCTAACAAAGTACCGACTCTCTCTCTCTCTCTCTTTCTCTCTTTCTCTCTCTCTACCGACGCCATCTTAATTGCACACAAGAGTTTCGAAGGCAGTACCAACTTTTGCATCAGTTCTAAGTACCGCACGAAACGAAGCGGAGTAATCCAGAGCAAAACAAGAGAGTCGAATTAATACGGCAATACACGCACACACACACACGCACACACGCACAGCCACAGACGTACACAGCGGCAGCTTCCCAAAGAGACGAACTCTAATGATTCCCCCATCGTCAGGTTGATCGAACAGTATAATTGAACCGACATCAAATAATCGACCTTTTTCCACAAAGCAGCCTCACCCGCGAAAGAATGTCTTGAATTTAATTCCAAATAATCGGCATTCGATTATATATATAAAAAAGGGGCCAAAAATTTCATCGCGTTCCGTAATAAAAATATGAAGAAAAGAATGCTCGCGTCAGAACGAAAAAAGAAAAAGATCCAAGTCCTCAAAGTCTCTCGGATGCTGCAAGGTCCAATGGAGCCAGATGAATAAAACTTGCAGAATCGCACGCACAAATTCTTCGAAGCGAATTTTCATGATCCTCCTCGAGCCAGGACACGACATGCTGCACTTTTGAGGATGGTGGAGTCTTTCATTTTTATTTTATTCCCGTCATTCCCTTCTTCTCGTGAAAGGCATCCACTCCTCTCTGGTCGGCTGTACCATTATTCCTCTCAGGCACCCTTAAGCCCTGTAACCGCGGGAAAAAGGAACGTAAATCAATTTAACGATTTTCTAAAGGAACGCACTGCCGGCGAGGGGTGGGAGGGCTGAGAAAAATCGTTACGTCAGAGTGGAAACCTCACGGGAGACACGTGCTACAATATTGTTACATACGTGAGATTTAGATACCGGTCGATAAGGTAGGGAGCAGTGGTAAAGAACAATAATGAAGAAATTCGGGGGAAATGGTACAGCGAGTTCTAGGGAAAATCTGGAGCTGTTATAGGGGTCGGATATTAGTAGCGATAACAGTGATACGGGGTCGCTGAAACCGAGTTGAATTCAAATGGGTTAAAGTGCGCGGCTAGCTAATGTCAAAGGTCGGAAGTTTCCCTGCTGGAGATACCGACTGTTTCTGCTAGGAAAAGGTTAAGGACCCTAGGATAAACGCACCGATTCAATTTCCACCATTTTACTTTGTCGTCGTACATTGCAAATGGCTAAATATTCCCTTTGCTCTTTTTGGCAGGAATTCACCCCCTTGGGACACTATGTAAAATAACTTTTTCGTTGGGAAATTTTTTATTTTATAGGGGAAGATGATTCTATGGGGTACGTCAAGGACGTTGCAATGAACTTTAACGGTATATATTATATACATATAATCGCGCGCGCGCGCGCGTGTGTGTGTGTGTAAGCTCAATTGTATTGGAGGATCCAGAGTTCACACGTGACACCTCTCTAATATTTATGGACCAATCCAGCTAAGTGTCTTGTGATAATCCTTCTATTTTCAAGAGACAGACAGAGGAGACTCTGAGGGTAAATCCAGATAAGTTTGTACGCGTCAATTTTCGTGATAGAAAATTTCAATAATTTTATCATCGATACCGAGTGAAATAATCAAATTTTTTTTAAGATTATTCTTTATTTTTACATTTACTTGATTCTGATCTTGCACTTACTATTTCTCGTATAACCTTCATAGATGCACTGATTAAAAGTTTCAACTGCAGTCATTTTTATTATACTGAGAAAAAAAATCTTTTTGCTACCCCATAAAAAAGACGAGAAGAAGAAGCTATTACACCAGTCACGGTTTTGAATAAACAACACGTGCAGGGCGTTAGGCAAAAGTAGTTTGAGCAACCCTAAGAATTACAGGTGTGTTACATTTATTAAGGTGCTGCCAGGCACGTGATTACACGCTACGTAGCTATGAGCTCGGGTACACGACTTATAGTCAGTCGGTAAAAGTTCAAAGTGCTAATGATTTCCATGGCCTCAGGGAAAATTGAAAATTGAGCAGGAGTCAAAGAATTTCAAAGAATAACAATGCAATTCTACTGGCAAATGCACCAAATTGCATTGGTCGTATTCTTAGGAATCTACCATAAAATCCTAACTGCACTCTAAATAGTTTTCAGTCGTTCTCAGATCCGTCGATAGCTTCACGAGCCGAGACGTTGAAAACTTTTAAAGTTACCGCAGCTTTTATCGCAAAGTGCTGGTCGCGAAAATTGAAAGAAAAAAATGAACCGAAGCTCGATCAAGGTTTAACTGGAAATGTGGGTCAGAAAAAAAAAGGTCACCACATAATTAAAAAAAAATTACACGCATGTTATTACTAAGGTAAAGCTAAATAAACCTCTATTAGACAGCAGATACCTCACAGACTTATAAAAAAAGAAAGTGCAGACTGACTTAGAGTATAAATCCGCAAGTTTGATACAGTTAATTAGCACAAGCGACGAATAAATATGTGATGAACGTACCATGATAATATTCATGAAACTTAATGCAAGTACAGTAACTGAAAAAAAAAGTCGTCGAGAAAACGTTACATCGAATCATTAAATTATTAAGGTACTGAAATATACACAGGCTAAAACCCAAATACGATTTTCCCTATCTCTTATCATACTTTTCCTAAATTGACGCAATTTCCAAATTGACGTATTACGCTATTGCCGAGCACTGCGTGTCCCAAAATCATTATCATAAATAATCCAGTAGAATTGACCCAATGAGTTAAGAGACAATTCCCCATAAACATGCACCCACTCTGGTACGCTTTCCAGTAGTCAATTACGATACTAAACCACCCCTCTGCTATGCTACTAGTATTTCCCCATTCCGCTGACCTAGTATAATACTTCAGTATTTTCAGATCCTTTCACGACATCGAACTTCAGCCTAGAATCGAACCCTTAACCTTCTACTGACAATCACGAATTGCAAATAACTTCCGGCAATTCTCAAGTGTCTAGTGGCTAGTGGCTAGTGGCTAGTGGCTAGTGGCTAGTGGCTACACTATCACCTTATCACGACAAGTATAAAGAGTCACGTGAGATTCACTCTCGCTATGTATACATCTAACATTTCGACAGTGTCGTGCAGGTATATCACGATCGATAAATATTCATTAAAACGTGAGGGTAGATATATGTATACAGGTATATTATATGCTGGTACCAGCAATGGTGAACTTGACCCCTATCGACGTTTGGCCCTGAGCATAGGAGTGAAATTTCTTATGGAAATTGACTTTACCAAGACAGCAGGTATAATAGTGTAAGTGGGCGTTACGACAATAATTGGCAAAACATTGAAATTCCCATGAGATTAACTGGAAAATTGGCTCCGACGAAGAAAACGCGAAAAGAAATTTATTTTTGAAGTTCATTAGGACAAATTGCTAATTTTACCTTAACGGCATGAAACTTGGAAAAGTCTAAATATGTTATTGGCCCGATGCTACTGTGTTGTGTATAGCAACAGGGTCGACAAACAAACATATACATTACGAGGTCAATTTTGATGATTGATATGGAGATGGTAAATAGTAAGCTTTTTTTTATGTATATGCGTATTGTCCTTGACTAATGACTAATTAGGGAACGACTCTGAGGTCATCGCTGTATGAAATATTCATACGAGGTTAATAAGAAAATGAAATTAGGTGAATTTCGTCTTTGTCTAATAATGGAATCTTTTCGGAGAGATTTTAAGGAATCTCTTGTATCGGCTAGTGAAAAATTTCTTTTGAATCAACCATAGCGCTTGTTATATTTCTGTGCCTATGTGAGGAGACTTTTTCGGTTTCCCATAAGACTGTATCGTTCGTTCTCAAAAAATACAGCCAACTGTGAGACTGGAGGGAAAGTTAGAAAGCGATTAATTTCTAAAGTAAAAAAGTTCGCAGCCTAATATTCTTAACCCTTGCGCGATTGAAGCCCAAGTTTGCCTCGAGTCTCGTTCTCGACTGCTTTCAACTTGAAGGTGGAAAAATAATTACAGCTCGCAAGCTAAATAACATCCAAGTAGCTGCCGCCTATATAAACCAGCAATACAATAGGTTGATTAACACGTACATCAAAGAGATTAATGTGAATTCCATTATTTCCCTTTTTTTTCATAAATTAACAGTTTCTCGGTGATTTTAAAAATTATATCTACAAGTTGAGCATACGTTAAATTTCTTTTACACGACTATGGATTAATTATGTATTTCTTTTCAACAATAGTCAAATAGGGTTAGATCGTCGCTGCAGAATCAAGAATAAAATTGATTCTAGACTGAAAATCTATTATTCGTTTCGATAAGATTAACAGCAAGACTTTTTATATAAAATTCGCAAAACGTACTGTGATTTATGTAATTCTTTAAGATATCTAATCTAATTGTTATTCCGTGCAAATAATTCGCCAATAAATTTAGGGCTATAAGATTACGGCCCATTTGATAAACGTACGCCGATAGTCCATTACTCGCGCAGAAGTTTCAGGATTTTCCTATTTTCTTTTTCTTCGTTCTTTTTTTTTCTAGATAGAAGAAGAATAAACGGTGGGAATATTCGTCGATAAGTTTCAAGAGTACTAAACAGAATACAGCAAATTACAGCTGGCAGCTGAGGCAGCTAAATTAATTAATACAGATGAATAAAGTTACCTAATATATTACTCGGGTCTAACGTAACAAAGTTACTTATAACAATATAAGAGAATAAACTTCTTGGTCAGTATATAAAATTTCTTATGGGCTTTACACACCAAAAACAGTATACAGGGACCATGGACTGATAGCATTAGGCTGGTGACGTCATAAATCGGACCCAGAGCATCCTATCCATTGGTCGCTGACTTTGATCCGAATGAACCCTTAGATCATCCGTAATACATATTAAGGTAATGGTGATGTGTCGATAATAAACTTCGGTAATCAAGCATGTCAGAGGTAGATATCCATCCAATTACAAGGAAAAGAAATATCGAAAATATTTCATGCCGCGTAAGAATGCCTCTTTCGGCTTGACCAATGTGAGGAGGCTGTGTACACGAAGATCGATTCGCAAAATGTTTGTTTATAGCTTTTCATTAGCCCTTTACGACCCTACGTGGGACTACGATACTTCGGCCGCGATGCAAACTGCCCATAAAATGGTAGGTCCTCTATCTTACACCCCTATAAATAGGATATCTATCATAACCAGATCGCATCCGGATGCTGTGCCAATAACGTATAAATTTCTCATGAGAACCCATACAGAGGTGCGCGTGCATAGAAAAATGCCTGGGAAGATATCAAAATATTTTTATCTCCCAGGACAGGAGAAATTTGTCATCGTAAAATTATCAACGTGGAAAAACTCTAAGGGATTTTAAAATAAAACTCATGAAAAATATAAAACGCATGATTTGAAAACATTAATACGAATTTACATTGCTCTAATTAACCAATAAGCGTTATATATGCTTGAATCAGTCTACCGATAACTCCCGGATGAATTTATTTAATATCGCAGTGCATTTTTCTATCGGATTCATTTATTAACCTTACCGACCTCGATTCCACTAAACCAGAAAAACGAGCAACCTGCCAACTCGAGCAGAAGAACCTTTGCCGTATCAGACTAAAAGGCTAAAACGAGTTACCGGTTCACGTTAGTCAATTTTTAGTGATAAAAAAAATTGAATAACAGAGCACACTTTGACCTTCGACTTAGCACCCCTCGAACCAAGTTCGCAGAGTGGGTTGGGATATTCGAGACAGATGGAACAAAAGAATTCACTCCAGCATCCGACGTTACGTTGATCAATGATGATTGGCTTTGCGTTCTAGCAGATGTCTTCCATTTTCTTCAGTTACTTTCTACTCCTCTCTTTTTCAGCTTCGTTCTGTAATCGTCTCTCTGTTCTTTGTTGAGAATATTGGTAGCTGACTAATTCCCAGTGACTTATCTGTACAGAGAGAAGATAGTCTCTTGAAAAATAGAAAAAATAAAATGACGTCGGACACAATGGGATTTCCGAAAGATAAAAAAACCATTTTCGAGTTATACCTCTCGTACCTTATTTTGCAATTAAATCGTAAAGGGTAACAACGTTGTTCCAACGTTACCGCAACTTTTTCGCTATAACAACTGCACTATTCCCTCTTCGTATCGTCCCTTGACTGTTTGACTTTCTTTCGACCATTGTAAACCGTTGTCAGGCTCTACCTTCTTTTTTGTCGACATCGTATAAAAATCCAAAAGGTAACCTGCAACGACATTATATAGGATGACATTGTTTCTTTCCACAGACACCCTTTCTCCCCTTTCTCCCATCCCTTCGTATATAAAGAATTTTTTAAATTGCTTCAGACAATATATTCTTTTTGCTGACAACTCTTGACTTTTTCAATAACAATCTTTTTGTCACTGATTCCTTACATTTTGACCTTGCTAACCTGAGCTACACGATGACGCAAGAACTCTGCATGCTTCAATACCGCCGTCTCTAATGCAAGCCTACATGTGATATATATATCTAACCAAATGCATTTACGTGCTGGATATAGCATGTGGATGCACCTTAAGGTCATCAGACTGCATATGTAGGCATAAGCTACAACTGGTTTCCTAACATTGATATTGAAGTTACTTGCATGTGGCGCAGCAGTCGCTTCTTAGTCTCTACACAGAAGCTCATCAGCTAATGTGCAATTTGTGCCAGCCTCGAGGGCTGAGGGCGTTAAAACGTGAAATTGCGAGACTGCCTAATGCGCTTCTATGAATTTTCGAGAGTAGCAAGGGAACGAGTCTCCCTTTCTGTACATTGGATAAGAGAATACTCCACGTGCCGCCAGATAGGACCCTTTTACGCGTAAGGCTTTGCCGATAAGATCGTGCTTGTCGTTTCAGCCCAGAAAGCTGTTCCTGAATTTCCATAGAACGTTGGAAGCCGTAGGTCGCTTCTGGTACGTTTGGCTCTTCCATAGAACGGTGGCTGAGCTAGAAGACCTGTTAGCGCGAAGGCAGCATAGATCCAAGAGAATGGTAACTGTACCACCTTATA